>JALMQS010000833.1:114714-129236 GCA_024734495.1 Forficula auricularia
GAAAAAACTCAATCTTTCTTTCTCAAATAGATACTCAATTCTTTACAAAAAGTAATATGTTATATAATTAATATTTAAAATTTTTTTATTGTTTTCAGCTTTTTGAGAAGCTGAATTTTTCGGAAATAACACATAAGATGTGAAGGTAGAGATACCGTTAATTGTTTTATTCTTCATGGATGTTAAGTAAATCTGAAGCCTATATCTCGGTATAATATAATTTTATTTAGCCTTCCGGCGACGTTTGAACTTCGCCGGATAACAGCTGTAGGTATTGAAACATTGTTAATTGTGTTAATTAGGTTCCCTTATTAAAAATTATAGTGAAATTATTTTTTTTTTCTTCAAGTTTCAAAGAATGAGGCAAACAAAATGTTTGTTTTTTGTCCAATTTATAACACCATTTTTCTTACAGGGGAAGCTTTATGTAAATTTTTTTTCTCAACTTAAAGAGTTAATTGAAATGATAACTTATGTGCGAAACGCAGTTAACAATTTATTTTTTAAATATGGTATAAATAATTTATTTAAATCGTACGCAAAATGTCACAGCTCTCCAGGGAATAAAGTCTCCTTAGTTTAATAAAGATAAAAGTAAATAAATATTTCATGAGATATTACTTTGCTATTAGTTAGGTTTTCTAGGTCACTTATTTTTTCAACGTGAAACAAGTGATCTAGAAAACCTAACTCATAGTAAATTAATATCTCATAAAATACTTATTTACTTTTATCTTTATTAAAGATGTTTCACATCGCACCAACAACACAATCTCTAATAATCCTTAGCTTAAGGCAAAATCCATCGTTAGTGAGTTTGCGAACAGTTTGAGCTAGTAAACTGCACTTCACAGAACAGTACAGCTTACTATAATACAAACATTTGTGGGTAATTTCAACACATTAACTAACATCATATAAAATATGTATCTCGGCAGTTCAAAATGTATAAAGTTCTTTGTATTAGAAAAATAAAAAATTTTATATTAGACGGATTGTCTACGAGCTTTTGTTATCTTATTTCGAGGACATTGGAATCCAGAAAAACAAAGAGCTAGATCAAAAATAGGTATTAAAATAATTTGATCTCACATTTCAGAGATTTCTAATCACGAATAAACAAAATAAAGTGTAAGATTGGAATTGTATTCAATACTACTGTCGCCCACCGAATAATAAAAATAAAAATTTCAGTAATGATTTATAAGTATAAAAATATGTTTTGGATGAAAACATTGTAATGAAATTGAGATTAGGTATCTGGGTGAATTTCTAACACGTTGTAAATGTGTTTGGAGAGTCATTTGGGAATTAAGTTACCCAATTGAACTCAATGATTGCCTGCCTGTCTGCCTGAATGTTGCTTTAGATAATTATATTATTGTATGACCAAAAGAGAGACACTTTGGCTTAGCTTAATAATTATAATTCAAAGGGATTGTTCTCTACTAATAGTAGATAATTTCATTATACAAAATGTCATGATTTAGATCTTTGGTATTACATAAACAGATTTTAAAATTAGATTTAGTTAGAAAATACTAACGGTTGAGATTAAAAGCAACTGAATATCCACTTCAATCTGAAATTCAATTCATAAACTCTAAAATCTTCGAAAAGATTCAACAATATTAGGTTCCTAAGAAAATAATTGTGTTTTATGATTTTCATCTTAAAATAGATTTGTCCCGGAATAAACTTAACCAATTTTCAATCACCATTATACTCTATATATTTTTGCAAACTAGGGATCTGCAGACTATATAATTAAGAATAATTAAACATTTCCGACAACACCTTGTTCGTTGAAGACTTTGGAGAAAATACTGAAAGAAGTGGTAATCTGTTGAGGAAATATCAAATTCCACAACCTAATCCATTCAACTTTTGGAGGGTCAATCGTTATGCAGCCGAATTGGACCTTTTCGAATTCCCAATGTGGAAGTCAGATGTAGCAGGTATTCACTTAAAATTATTAGAAAATCAAAAGTGGGTGTCATCTATTAGATCTGAGATAGAATGGATTATTTTTAATCATATGTCAGAATTTCTACTCACCTTTATTTAAACTACATATATGACATGGCCATGTGTTTAAATTAAGAATTTACAAATGAAGATTTAAATTTTTGAGTGAAATATTTAGCGCGTTCACCTCACAGAGTAGCCAGTGGCCAGAGTGGATTCACTCTTGTCCCTTAGGATTAATTGTGGGATTCTTAATTTGTAAGATTCAATTCTTAAAAGAAATGCAATGGCTATAGCCAACTTTCCTTTCTTGAGCTATCGTGGGTATCGGACTCAGGTCAGAAAAAAATCATAGTTGAAAAAAAATTTTCTTCGTGTTTCAGACATTCTTAAACAAAATTGAGTAAATTCAATTCCAGGGTGGCTTCGCCTGCTTTCTCGGCGTACCGAGTAATTTATAGTATTGTCCCATACAATGACTCGACTAGCAGATGAAGTCATGCTAATTCTATTTATCAGTTCTGTAGAGTTAATATTCTTTATAACAACTAGAATATTAATTTTATTTTCCAAAGGCAATTGATAGTTTTATCTTCTTAGATGGGCATTTCTAATTGCGGAAATAAAATTAGTATATCTAGTTGGCAATTTCACAGAATCAAATATCTACCTTCGATACTTTCCAATTCTATTATTCTTAACGTACCGTTCTATCTATTCTTGTCTTTAGGTCATATCTTAGTTAACGATCCTGCCTGCTCTTTCTATTAGATCAATTTATTGGGGTATCTTATTGGGCAAGTTTTTCGATTAAAATAAAAGGCTTTATTCTTCTCTCTTCTAAGTACAGGGTGCTGCAGAATAACTACCGATTTGGATTGATGAAAAAAACAACAACGCTTTTAATAATTTTATTTTACACTCTTGAAGAATAGCACACAATATTTTTCCATTTACTTATAGACAGAATACTTAAGGCAATAAGGGAAATAGTAGAATGGCATCTAAAAAAATTGACTTTAGTGAGTAGTTTAAGAAGCATTTTATTTGTTTCCTTTATTGACCCCTTGAAACCCTGAAGAAGGAGGGAAGAATCCTCCGAAACGTCGATTTGAAAGGAAAGGAGGAAGAATTCCAATAAATTATACCTTAACTTATGAGGAGAATTTTCTAGGTTAAGTTTCCTTTTTGTGAAACTTAACCTAGAAAATTCTCCTCATAAGTTATTTATAATGTTTCACCTAGAACCGACACCTAAATCCTTAAAAATTATTAAATTATACCTTATTTGTTATGTGTTAATTTTTTCTTTCCTCACTACCCCTGGGCTGCCTTCCATTACTTTCAATTATTTTAATTTAAATATTTCAAATTTGTCTTTCAATTTTCTAAGACTAAAATGAATAACATAGGAAGTCTTTATAGTTTGAGTGCAAGCTTTCACCGAAAATAAGCATTTTGTGCTCTCCAGAGTGTCTGTTTATAATCCGATAACTTTAAGAGGATAAATCGTATTGATTTGAAATTTGAAGATCAAGTTTGAATTCAACCCGACATATACTTATGAGGTTTTTGTTCAAATCAGCCAATCAGAAGAAGTATTCGTTTATAAAAACGTCTAAAAGTGATTAAGCTCAGGTGATTAGAATCGTTTGAAATCCAGGGAGAGGGTAATTAATAAATCTTAAGAGAAATGTAATTGTAACTATTTTCTTTAGATAAATATAATAATAAAATATTCCTAAAATTCTTATACGTAATATTATTAAACCGACTGCGAAGCTCGCCTTCAGGCATCTTGCTGACCAGGGGGCTTAGCTCCCCTGGACGCCGTAGTGGGTTTTAAAATAATAATTTAAATTTCCTAATTTTAATGGTTTGAATGTCGGGCCGCTGGCCTGAAGTACGCTGATTCGAGACTGAGTCCCGGCTATATTTGCAGTCGCCTCCTCTTGGAAAGCAACCTAGAGTATAATTGCCTAGTAACCTCTCCAAACTAGCCGTTCGGAACTGGCGTTAAAAAGTAGCTCCCGTATATCTGTGTAAAAACAGCTAAACACACTCAGCACAGGTATATGTGGAGAGGAGCCGAAACGTCAGGCACTTAAAGAATAAATTTTATTAAACCAATTATTTTACATTAATTAATGTATACATTGTATTTTTGCCTCGATTCCGGAGATTACTTCTCCACCATCGAGTGTCCTTATTCATCTTTAGTTCTTGTTTTTAATAAGAGGAAAAATCTAATTAGATAAAAAAACCTCTTTTCCGATAATTATTTCAATTCCATTATTCCCCAATCAAGTCGATTGGTTTTCGATGACCCCCCCCCCCCTAGTATGGTTCTTATAAATTTACCACAATGGCTATCTGTCTGATTCTTTGGGGAATGACACAGATGAATTTTTGTTCAGATATTCAATAATAAATTATATTTAGAATGTATATATATTTACGTTAGATGAACGCGAAAGTTAAAACTTTTATCCGGTCATTGCCCTATTTTTGGTGCAATTGGGACAGACTTGTTTTTGATACTGAACCACGAGTTGAAAAAAAAATTAATTAGATTATATTAAGTATAGATATATAGATTATTATTGATTTGATTTAAATTAAATGTTAGGGACTCTAAAGGAACGTTTTGCCGGTCAATGCTCATTTGGAGACACAAGTCTTGTTAAGACGTCCATGTGGGAAATGTCATATCTCTTTCAAATATTATAAAAGACAAGATCTGTCGGATAGATATTCATTCTCGATGTCTGTTAACGAATCGAGGTACAGACAACGATGAAGTTAAATGAAAATGAATGAGTATTAATAGTCTTATAAGTTGCAGACATCCAACTGATTTGAATTGTATTTTACTCCATGAGACCAAATAATTATTTTCCTATTGGATATGATGATATCTGAAGGACCTCTATGCTTGAGAAAATAATGATGAAAAACGATATTTCTAAGGTGAGAAAATTTATAATATCGCTTTGAACATTTTGATTATGAAAGTTGAGATTATAAAGGTCTGGAAGCTGCGATTCAAATGATTTGGACATCATATCCCTTTGAACATCTCCTCAATGATTAGCCCTATGATTTTTTTGATTTTTTCATGAAAATAATTTTAATCGTATTTTAAATATTTTGAAAACATCTTTTCTTACTTGATAGAGATTTTCTTTAGGAGACGGACTGGTATTAACATATGGATCATCAATTGCTTTTTACTGTTTTCTATTCGAGATGAAAAAGAATTTTTATAATGTTTTTTTGGCATTGTCAAAGGAGACAGAAAGTAACTATTTTTTGAACTACTTTCATTGACTTTTTGTTACCCTGAAGAAGGAGAGAATAAATCTCCGAAACGTCGGTTTAACAAATAAATGTAAAATAATAAAACCTCTATAGTCTTATTTTTTACAACCACCGTGGACTGCTTTCATCAACATCCAATTGCATCTTTTCTTACAATTATTATTGAATAAATTGAAAGTTTTTTTTGCCGAGAGTAGCAGAACTTTTATAAATTAAAGGAGACAATAAAAGAGTGTATTCTCTGCTGGAAAAATAAATTTTTTAAATAAATTAAAAAATTTAATTTTCCAGCAGAAGACACACTCTTATATTGTCTCCTTTAATTTATTATTGAATAAATAAATCTTTATTAATCGACCTGCGTAGAATATATTCACTTTTTTGTCTAAACGAATTAAACCTATATAAATATATAAAAAACAACAGGCATATGGCTAAGTCTCATGGTATGCTTAATAATGCCCGATTTTTCATCTTTTATTTAAAAATAGCAATAAATTAAAATATTTGCATAGGATAAAGTGTTAAAGATATTAAAAAATATCATTAAAATGCGTTTGAATTTTTAAAAAGGGGAAACATACTTAAAAGTAGTTATATATTATAATATAAATCCGTCTCTGGTGAGTGGTAGAAATTTTAAATTAATCCCCGTAAAATTGAAAATTAGCCAAGTTTATTTTCCAAGCTGTGCTTAAAGGTCCCTCTGGGGTTTTAAGCAAGTGGTTTACTGAGACTTTCTCACGCCGAGTGAGAGATAGAAAAAAAGACCGTGGCTGAATAAAAAAAATATTAAATTAAAATCATTTCCGCATTTTTATTCTTTGTTTTTTTTCTGTTTTAGAAAAAAAAGTAATTCTTATTCGTTCGGTAATCAAAAGTGAAATAGCATTTTATTTCAACACCCTTGGAGATTAAATAATAATAGAATAATTTAATATCTAACGAGTTAAGAGGAAATGAATGCATCAATAATAAGAACTCGGGTAAATTGTAAAAATTACTCGTGTAAATGAATCATTTCATTTCCAAAGTGAAACAGTAAAGTCAAGTTCGTTAAAAAACTTGAATAATTTGATGGTAAAATTGAAGATTGTCTTGTCATTTGCCGTTTTATTCGTCTTAAAACTGGAATCAAGATAGAATTTCATTCAGGTGAAAAATTATCTCTCTATTATTTAACATCATTGGGAAAGGCCTATGCCCAAAACGGACCTGGTACAATATAAACTTGTAAATATTTTTAAATACTTATTTTTGTATAGAATCAATCCACCATAATTATCACTGTAAATACCTTCGCAAATTGATATAAATTTATTCATCAAAACTATACCTCAATATAAAGGCTTAAATAAATAAAAAAAATTAAAATTAATAAAAATTTAGTATGATTGAGAATTTTAATGAATCGATGAATGAATTTCGACCAAACCCCTATTAAGGTCTATTTACACAGGTCCGCCACGTGTCAGTTCAGTCACAGTTCAGCTTAGGTGCTATCGTCTTCCTTCAGTGATTTGTATTCCCACACATCAGTGCCATTCAATTCAGTCACAGTTCAATCTTATAAAAAATTTTGTATTATATAAATAAAGAATTGGAAAATTATTAAAAAATTTACAGATTCACTTAAATGGTTAAGTGTTAAGTAAAAAATAAATAAATAAATAAGTAAAAGAAAAAAAGTTACCTATTGTAGTGTAAAATTACAATTTGGTACTTATCATCTTTTTCTATTTCCTCTCCTATCTTAATCTATATTTCGTTTTTAAACGAGCTATCCATATATTTTGTGTTGGATAGATCGTACAAAATCGGATACTTCCTCACAAACTTGATTAGTTGCTCGTCGTCCATTGCAACACACAAAAATGTCCGTCAAATTGTAAAAATATCGTTGGCAACGAATTTAAAAATGACGGTACGGAGACTGAGGCTTCACTGACGGAACTGACACCGAACTGCGCCTGACGAGTAGAGATCCCCTCCATTAGATTCCACAGAGAATATTATTTTTCACTGATACGGAGGCACTGAACTGATACGCGACGGACCTGTGTAGATAAATCAGGATTCATCGTTTGACTGACTGTCATATCAAAATATTACGTAATTAATAGACCAGAAGTTTTAACAAAATAGCAAAGTTTTAACTACACTCTTCACTCTCAACTTAATATAGAAATAAGAAAAACATTTTGGTGTGTGTACCCAATTTTTTTTTTACTTTTCTTTTTTTTGAAATCACTTTACCCTCTTCAAATTGGTTTTCTATAAACAGAAAACCCCAGATGAAAATGAGCACTAGACTTTAAAGCAGAAACATTTCTATAATCTTTCTAGTCCAGTTGCAACTTTTAATTATAAATATTCAACTCCCTCACGACTAACCGTTGCTCTTTTGATAAAGCTGGCTGATTAAAAGTCGCATTAAAGACTAATTTTTTTTTTTTTTAAATTCTTATCAAATACATAATTATCAAGTTCATTATTATTCATAATTATCATTCTTATCAAGTACAATGGTCCCCAAACTTTTTAGAGATAGGGCCACATGTGAACATTGAAAACTATGGGTGGGCTATTATATGGGAATAAAATTTAATATAATGAATATTTGTGAATTAATTCTGTAATATCCGCGGGCCGGATGAAAAAGTTTCAAGGGCCGGATTTGGCCCACGGGCCGTAGTTTGGGAACCCCTGAAATAGTATATCCAACAGTGAGAGTCTTGTTCCCATTAAAGCTAACTAAATTTCGAGACTCTTTTTTATCTAAAGAGTCGAGACTGATTAAAAAAAGCCCAGTATTGCTGCGATTATTTGTAATTGGAGGAACACCGTGAAAGGAGCTAATGTGGGCGTAATAAGAAGGGTCTTATTTCACAGAGGGGGAGGTTGAAAGGGAAAGTAGTCTGACGCACACACTATGTTTTTCCATTAGATAGTAAATTCGGTTTTAAATGATTTAATAATAAATAGAGTATAATATTATTAGTTTTATAACTATATAAATATCAAATTATTTGAAATGATAATTATATTTATGTAGATTGAATAATGCATATGATTAAAATAGACTTCCCCTCTCATTGTGAATTATTACAACTTTACTTATGAATATTATTTTAAATTATATTGATTTAGAAAATTTAATTTACTCTATAAATATTATCTCTTTGAAAAGATATTGAAATGCAATTGTATTTATGATTCAAATATTTCAAATTTAAATCTATTAAATAATATTAAAATGATATTTGTGGAATATATTCGGGCGTCATCCCAATTAAATTATATTATGTGAATGAGAACAAAAGGATATTCTTATTAAATTAATTCATTAAGTTAATTAAATAAATATCACTTCTTGAGAATAATTCACATTCCTCATAGGTAGAAATTAGTTCAAATTGGATAATAATCGATACAGCACTTTCGCCAAGTCGTTTATCCCTATGACCTCCAAAGACTGGAACTCGCTTCCAGCCACCGCCTTTTTCACATTCAGCTGTTTAAGACCCGCAACCACAGATAACTTCGACTCCTACTCAGGCCATAAAATCTCACCTTGTTCTTAATATCACTAGAAAGGGACCAATTCAGGCCTTTAGGGGCTGCACCTTCTTGGTGTAACTCCTTCTCACATCAATAACATTAAAAAAATCCCTAGTTCGAGGGATTTTTAAAACAAAAGATGTCTCAACTAAAAACAACGTTTATATATTTCTTTTTTATCTATAGAAAAAAATTATTGTCTACTCTACACCTTGAGGAGAAAGTAATTTTCAAAGTTTCAATAAATAAAAAAAAAATTGAGTGAATTTAATACACCGGTCTCTCAGTGGTAAATGAATATAATTTTAAATTAAAAAATATATATTATGTCTATTAATTAATTATTGAGATATAAATGTAAAGTTTAAAAGCCTGGATTTAGGGACGAAGTGCCTGATTTCAACTTCACATTAGAGCAAAAGTTAACTCTAAGAGATAAACTCAATTTAAATAAAGTTAGTTTTCTTGTAGGAAACTGGTGGCGGAGGCAAGTGGTAAATAAAAGAGTATACTGCGAGGCTGGTGATGAAGATGAAGGGAAAAAGAAGTTGATGAGTTTGGGAGTAAAAGGTTTCCGGTTTGAGTCCCCGCCAAAGTGAGATCGCTTCCCTTTCTTTTCTTTGCACGTCCCTTGGTTCCTCCAAGACGTCATCCATCTTCAGGGAAACCCGTTTCCTTTTAATTATCGTGCGCTTGTTACTTATTAAAAGTGTCGTCTGACGATTTGTTACAAACTCAACTTGATGATAATTTTCATGAATCATAAATGGTTAGTATGTTAGTAATATTTTATACTACGAACGGACGATGGACGGAATTAACTACCAGGGAAAAAGAAAATGAAATGGAATAATTTAAATAATCATGAAGAATCAATTCAGGAGGAGTTAAAAATTTATTTAACTTTCATTTAATTAAAGAGGAAAAAATAATAGTAATTTGTCCTTTTATTTTTCAAGCTTATTGTAGTACCCAGTGGGGGGGCGGGGGGGGGGGGGGGGGCAAAGGGGGTCTATTATGCTCCGGGCGCCACTCACAGAGGGGCGCGTCAAATGGTCTCCGAGACAAACAAGATATATCTACTCTTATTAAACGAGCAAAAATTGTATATTTATTTGTTTGTATATATATTTGTTTGTATCTTGGAAAACGACTCTACCGATTTTGATGAAATTCATGAGTTTTATTTATAAGAATTTTATTTATTTAGTAGAATAAAAAATAATCAAGAATTTATTTAAAAATATATGCAAGTCTCAATTTTCTGAAAAAACAACACATTTTGATAGGTTTTATTTATTAACAATTGGATGAATAAAAATGAATCATATGGTTGAATCAAAATAGGTGCAGGAGGTGGGGTGTAGTGCTGGGGGATCCGGGGGTAGGTCGAGGTTTCGGGGGTGGGGTCAAGCGGGGTGAGGGGAGGGGGTACAGTGGGCGAATACTATATATATTTGTATTTTTTTAATTTGAAAACTGTTCTCAAAAAATCGACCTTTTCATCAGAATTTTAAATTAAAAATATATTAAAATAAAAGTTTTAACTGAAGGAAGAAGTTACCGAGCATCGCTCGGTGCCTCCAGGTATTATTATATTATATTACTATATATATTTACTATATTATATTACTATAACACATATTATGTGTTTCTGGTTGGCGGGAGGGGATTGCCAATAAAGTGCCGTTAACCTGGCTTGAGCCAATTAAGAATTTAAATTTTTTTGACCAGCCACATTATATATTTTGCTTCTAATATTTCAATTTAAAACGTATATAATGCACAAAAAATTGCAATATGTTAAAGAAAATGCGTAATTTATTAAGAATTCAAATACAATTAAACATAAGAAAAACATATTTTAATGTGAAATCTGACACTGTATTTCTTCTGTCACTTTCTTGTACTCTGGTACATACAAGTAGCATAGAGAACATAACTAGCCCGGAGAACGACTCTTTATTGCCACCCCCCCCCCCTTCTCCTCCTCCAGAAACACATATATTAATATAATATAATATATGCATTCTCTTTTGAGATTGCGCTATATAAGTAATTAGCATACCAAGACCGATGCACATATTTTATAGGCTTTTTATGATTTTGTGTTTAACAATACATAACAACTCTGTCTGCATTCAATGTATTGAGTTTGCAAATATTCTCATTAGTTTTGAAGAAGGCATTATCTAATTAAAGGCAACAGTTTTCTACAATTGCAACAAGTTTTTATTCGACAGAGGCTTCCTTTACTGGCTGAATTCCTCTCTTTCCTAATTTATAATATTATATATATCTTGTTAGTCTCAGAGACCATTTGGCGCGCCCCTCTGCGAGTGGCGCCCGGGGCATGATAGACCCCCCCTTGCCCCCCTCTCACTTCGCCACTGGGTACATACGATGTTATAGCAAAATTCATGCACTCGTTGAGATGTTCATTAGTTATCCTGGATCTGAAGTTTGATTTTAGCAAGTTCATTGTTGAAAAACCTATTTCGCAAAGGTAACTTAATCATTAAAACAGCAGCGTAGCCTTTGAAAAACTTCTTTTAAGAATGTATATTTTTTCTCTTCTACGAGTATCCAAAAATCTGTTTTTGATATTCTTGTTTTTAATAGTAGATCAGATTAAAAATCAATTACTTCCATTTCTAAATTAGTAGGTAGCAATTTTATTTATCATACTAGCTGCAAGGCCCGCCTTCGGCGGCCATCTTGCTAGCCAGGGAGCACGCCCCCTGCCCCCCCCGAACCCCAAACAGCACCCCTACCCCCACACCATGCACCCATGCCCAACCACCACCCCAACACTCCATCCCGCACCACACCCACCTCGGACCTCATCCCTTTCACTCCCCCCCTTTTTGGGTGGTTTTTGGGGGGAATTTTTTTACAAAAGTTGTCAGAAATCACATCCCCTACAAATTTGCTCATTAAAAAATTTGCCGTAGAGTTAATAGTTTAGGAGTTATTTGATAATTCTCATTCGTGCGCCCCCCAAAGGGGTCAAAATATCAAAACTTTATATAGCTAAAAAAGTTAGAAGACATCTGATGTAAATATGAAATTTCATAATAGTCCCTTGAGCTGTTTTTACGTGAATCGTGAGCTACTTTTTGCGGAAACCACTGAAACAGACAGACAGACATACATATACAGACAGGAATTTTGTTGAGGGTGTTTTCGTTCATAACTTTGCTTGAAACGTGTGCAACCAAAATTTGGCGTGATTTGGAGCAATGTACAGACAAAACCTTAATTTTATATATATAGATTTACAATTTGTTGCGATTTTTCAGAAATTTTAGTATCGATTCAAAATTTCATGCCCGAATTGATAAAATTAGCCACATCATGACTCGCAAGCTTGGTGTTGGGCGCCCCTGTTTTGTTTGGACAAGCTGCTTCGGGTGTGAGTTCAGCCTCTCTCGCATCTTGGCGCACAGCGGACAGCTTCCCGCGAGCTATGTTTAAGCAGAAAATATAATCTCTAATTTGTTCCGTATAAATATGATTGTTCAGATAAAATTGATCTGCTTAATTAAAATAAATTGTAAAGGAAATCAATTTTCATGCTCATTTATAAATCAGAACGTCATAAATAATTTTGAAAACTTATAGTAAATCAACTCTAATATAGATAATCTATTAAAGATTTAATCTCAAGTGTGGATAATTTATAGATTTCTGGTTCCGAGACTGATCTACGAGCGTTCTGCTGGTTGGTGTTATATGCGATTGGAAAATCTCATCTGTTTCCAACAACCCCGTTTTGAATCTACACTTTCGAAACGGAATTTAATTACTAAAAGCTCACTTTTTTATTTTTTATTTTAACTTTACTAAACTAATTTTTTATATAAGCCAATCATAATATATATAGTACTACTGTATCTCTATTATTTTGATTTATTAAAAAATAATAATAATGTTAATTTGTTATAAAATAGATATTTTGAATATATCGTTTCTTGTCTCGATTATTTTACTATTGTATCAACGATTAATGTTTTGAGTAATTGAAGTGGGTGACATAGCCAATTATGTTTAAATTATTGTTATATGAAGAATTATGCATTCATTTGATTTTTATAATCTAATTGTTCTGTTGTTCTTTGTTTTCAGTACTTGATAAAGTCCTGAAAGTGTCGAAAAGTTCAACGAAAATTAAAATTAAACCTTAATAAAAAACATTGTGCAAAATCCGTTAATCTTTTATTTAATTATTATATTAATCAACTAAATTTAATAATAAAAATAATTTAATTTAAAAATGACTTTGTGTTTAAAATACAAATTAAAAGAAATGTTTAATGTTTAATATCTTAAAAGGCCGCGACAATTAATGGTAGAAGGTGATACACCAAGTAGGATTTACTCTCGTATCGTATAAGAAATAGGGGGGAAATTGCAACAGTGAGGTTGAGACTGGAGTGGAAGGTATGTGAAGGTGGGTTTAGAATCAATGGGGATTGTAGGTAGTGGAAAATGTGGAAGCTAGAAGGGAGTACCAATCTTTAAAAGTCTAAATGATTAATGAGTTTGTTTGATTTGAATTTGATTGGACTGCAAAGGGTATGTTGAATATTGAAAATCGTGTAATGAGGCTTTAAAGAGTATTATTGACTTTATCTCCTTAAAACGAGCAGCATTTTATAGTAACTATAAAAGAGAGAAATTGCGAAAATGGTTCTACAATCGGCCAGGGGAGCTGGTGAGGCGGAATATTCTAGTAATTTAATTACTTTGTTTCTAAATTACATCCAAAGTAGCAAGGGAATGCTTGGAGACTCCTCTAGACATTTATAGTCGAGAGAGAGGCTAATTTGAACTTTGAATAGTGTAATAAGTTGAGTGAAATAGTTTCTGGACCTAAATATAAATTGGCTTTCTTACATCAAACATGTTTCACTATAAAGGTAATGTGGTCATTCCAAGAGAGAGAACTCACTGTACCTATACTTTTAATTAATTTTGACATATCGCGCACAAGACACACTCATTAAATATATAGGTATATATACAATTATACATAGAGGGAGAGCGAGAGAGAGACATTAAAAAAAATCGAGTAATCTTGGAATGTATTGATCTGTATGGTAAAGTAAAATCATCTTACAATGCCATACTATAAGTAAGGTCTATGGATATTATAGAAACAAGAAGAAGATTATTTACCTGTACAAATTTTACAGCATAATATAGGAGTCCTATTAAACCTATTATACCTGAATCATTCAACATTTAATGGGGTTGTGAGGTTCATATTCTCAAAACTAGACGTTTACCTAATCGATTTCTCGAAAAATAAATTAATACACTGCTAGGCCGATTTTCATATTAAATAATAAAAGAAGCTATTGAAATTGGAAAAATTCCTTTTAAATTGAATAGAGATCAATGCCACCAGATCAGTAAAGCTAAAAAAAAAGTCAAAAATCAACTCTATAAAATATGAATTGGCATCCAGTGTTCAACTTTTCATCATTATAGTCCAAGAGCCCATGACCCATTTTTCGTGAAGTGTTTGATTCAAGTAGATATTTCACCTAAAGGTATTAATAGCATAGATGAGTAGGGAATCGGCTGTTTTCCTGATCTACCTAGTACTGCTGCTACTGCGCATAGGAGAAAGTTGTAAAAAAATGTTCGCCAAAAAAAAGTGTTTG
>JALMQS010000833.1:129336-246811 GCA_024734495.1 Forficula auricularia
TAGATCAGGAAAACAGCCGATTCCCTACTCATCTATGCTATTAATACATCTAGGTGAAATATCTACTTGAATCAAACACTTCATGAAAAATGTGTCATGGGCTCTCCGACTATTAGAGGCACCACTCAAACAGGGACCAAAATGACACATCTATTGTTTATTGTTTACATTTGACACATGCTAGCTGCTATTAGTATTAAACAAATTTGCAAAAATGTTAAAAACTTATTAAATTGAAAGCGTTAATAAAATAATAGAAAATCGAATGTACGAATCGACAAGAGAATCTTAAAAAAGTAAAAAAAAAAGAATTATTATGAGGAAAAAATAATTTTCGAAAAACAAGGTGGAAGAAAAAAGAATTGAAGAACGATAGAATATTTAAATGATCTTTTTTCTCTTTAGATCAAAAAATTTGAAAGCATAATTTATTCAAAGACTTGTTTCATCTTCAATCTATGTATAAAATATTTCATATGAAAATTTAATGGCGTTTGAATTGAATTCTTATTGAACTTTAAGATGAATTTAAGTATTTCGAAGCTGACGACACTTACCAAAATATTCATTCGATTAAAATTTTAATACGATTTTTAATTTCGGGAAAAATAAATACACTTAACTTACAAATTCCAAGTTTGTATCCTATTTTGCTTACGAGCTATAATGCTAAGACAGACAGGTGGGAACATATAGCCAAACAGACACGTTTTACGGAACCCTAAAAAATCCGGACAGTAAAGTTTATATATAATTTATAGCTAGTTTTATAAATATAAATAATTCACTCTAAAAGGACTTAGTTTCATGTACAGAAACAAAATGTCTTCGATATTATTAAAACTTTTTGAATGTTATCAAAACATCGTATATTTGTGTTTGTGTTTATTTGTTAGTGTTTTAATAAATATATTAAACAGTGCATAATGTGATTTATTTCAAAAATTTCTAATAAACTTTGCAATATCCAAAGTTTCAATAAATCTGTAAGAACTTCTTATAGCTCAATAGTTTGCAGGCAGTGCTGTGGTAACTCCTACATTCTAGGTTGAAAACAATCACAATCACAGATGTAATGATCCAAACTAATATACTAATATCTATTAAAACTTTCACAAATATACATAATACACCAAGTTTCGATCACTACATCTGTGATATGAGTTACCATCATGCCAGTAGCCTGTATGCTACTGAGCCATAATAAGTTTTTACATATTGATTGAAGCTTTGGGGTTTATTATAATGTAGTCATAATAAGTTTTTACAGATTGATTGAAACTTTGGGGATTGGACAATTTATTCGAAATTTTTGAAATAAATCACATATTTATTTTTCTATACACTTTAATAAATGGTAATTGAGAAGATAGGTGTTTTATTGCTTATTTTTTACCGAGGGGTGATTAGCGATTGGAAGTAGGTGTACACCTCTTTGGAAGTATATTGGAAGCACTTGCAAATATTTGGAAGTACTTGACAATATTTTGAAGTACTTGGAAATATTTGGAATTACTTGGAAATTTTTGGAATTACTTGGAACTATTTGGAAGTACTTGGAAATATTTCGAAGTACTTGGAAATATTTGGAAGTAGAAGTGGAAGTAGGTGTACAGCATATTAGGTCGCGGTTCACCCCTCGTTTTTACTAAAGGGACGGATTAAAATCTCAATTAAATCATTTAAAAATTATTATGTTTTTTTGCATTTTTGAACCAAAAGTTATAAAGCTAGAAAGCCCAAAATTTAATTAGTTCTCCGTATTTGAAATACAAATATTTTAGCTCAAGAAGTAACTTTTCTTTCTTAAGTTATTTTGGCTATCTAAATACAGACACATAGACAGAAAAAAATCATAGTTGAAAATTTTTCTCTACGATTCAGATATTTTTAAACTCAATGAGCAAAAAAAATTTTTGCCTGCATTCAATACTAGGCTCGTCCAACAAAAAATAAATATATCAAGAAATTAAATGTACCTATATATTTGAAGTATATATTTTACCGCAAAATGTGAATATCTATATGATCTCATTTTATATTTGAATCGGCTTTTAAAAGCGAAATTATTTTCTTGTCCGTCAATATTTTTTTTTTTTTTTTGTTAAATTAGTTTTTATTTTTAAGATGGATCTTATAAAATGATTCCCCCCCTCCTTCCCCCAACATTATTGGATATTTTAAAATATGTTCTGTGCAGTGATTGCCAATTTTCGAAAAGAAATCGACATTTTTTGACGAATCTGTAAATAGAAAGACAAGTGAAGGCAAGAAGGAAAACTTGGGGTGGGATCTTGAGCCTCGGAGAAGAGAGTATGGTGGTCTGGGGTGGCAGGAGGGGATGATTTCGCGTCTGTCCAAGCCATCTGGCGACACTGTCGACGTCGACGTCGACATCGACGTCCCCTTGCCAGCTCCTCATCATGTTCCTTCTTCTGTCGCACTCCTGTCGTTTCCGGCCGACGCCTTGCAGAACAAACGAGACAGGGGTAAGTTGAAGGCTAGGGGATGCCAGAGAATGAGAATGGGTTCGGCTTAGCACGGGGTGAGGAACCGAGGGAGACGGAGACCCAGACCACTTCAGGAAGGACATCAGTTCCAAGAAGATGACTTCCAATTGGTTCATTATTCTTGTGCTTCTAATTGACCAATTCATTTAATTAATTTCAACTAAATTGAAATGGTATATTCATTGCTAGGGAAATTAATTGGAGAAATAAAAATAAATTTAAAAAATCTTTTCGGAAAAACTTTTTTTTCAAAATCCACTGCAAAGAAGAAAATGAATATTATCTTCTGATGTTTCTATCATATATTTGATGATAATATATAAACTACAATAAGCCGGCCAAATGTGAATCAGACATACTTGGGGTCCCCCCCCCCTTTAAGTTTTAAAACTCAAAATACTTGAGATTCGTTCTTATTAGAATAAGAAAATCGGGGAATTTTTTCATAATTTTGGTTTAAGCTTCTTTTGATAGCCGACAAGTACAAAAATCCCATAAAAATGGCCCGGCTAAGTGCTAAGTGCATACCGTACCTTATAACTCCCAAAATACTTGAATTATCAAATTCATTTTTATTTTTCGTTGATAAGGATCAATTCAGTGAATTTATGGATTTGTTTTTTTCATAATCTTAATGTAATTATTTCTAAACGTCGACAGGTAAAAAAAATCCCTTAAAAATGGCACTTTTTTTAGTGCGATCAAATACAAGAATGGATGATGCAGCCCCTTGGATCTCGAAAGACTCTTGCATTACCGAAGAGAAGGAGAAATTGATCAAGCGAATCGGTGGAGGTGTATAGCTGTTTGTGCACCCGGGGCTGTAAGTTATATGTGTGGGGAAAGAAAGGCATGCAGGAAGTTAAAGTATCTTGAAGGGATGGTAGACTTTGGAACTCTCTCACATCATCATTTTAAATAGAAATAAATTAAAATAAATTAATAAATAAATAAACTTGAAGTTACATAATGGCCTGATAATGTATATCTCGTATAACGCGATTTCCTATTGTGCGGAACGTATCCCAGCATTATACGGGAGTCTACTGTATTACAAATTAAGTTTTTATCTTATTTATTTTATGAATTTTAATTCTTAGACAAACAGATGGACAGAAATACGTTATATCCACACTAATTAGGGTGTCCCGAGGGGCGAACCGCGACCTAAAATCGTGTACACCTACATTTACTTCCACTTTAATTTCCAAGTAGAAGACAATAGATGACAATAGATTATCTAATGAATTCCAAAGTAATTCCAAATAATTTCAAAGACGATGTACACCTAATTCCAATCGCGGATCACCCCTCGGGGTGCCCTTTTACTTTTCAATGGAATCCTAAAAATATTTGTTTTCACCGTTGAGTAAAAGAATCATAGAATATTTCCGCTTACTCTTTTAGTCAACAGTTAACGTAACCGCGGATATAACTAACGTTAAGCTGTCCAAATTATGGATAAGAACTCAAATGAATTCGTTGTTTGAGCTGGTTATTATTATGACAATGCGAATTTACCTATAACCAATAGTATTTGAACCCATGAGAAATAACAGAAAAAATATTTCTAATTAAAAAGACAGATGATGAAGGTCAAGCTTTCGAAAATATAGTCTCTAACAAATAAATTATAGTACGTATATAATGTACAGTAAAAACCCGTTTTTAGTAAGAACGGGTTCTTACTAGTTAAAACGCGTTTCACTGAATACCTTTGTGGCAACTAGAATTTACTTATGTTCGTTGAGTTTGGTTCAAAGGTCTAGAATCTTCATTTTTTACTTTTCGCTTCATTTTGGTGTTTATTTTCAAAAATTTTTAAACGAAAATGTCAAAAATTAGAAACAAAGTTGTAGAGGACGGATTTTTGACATTTTCGTTTAAAAAATTTTGAAAATAAAGACCCAAAATGAGGCGGAAGGTCAAAAATAAAGATTCTAGACCTTTGAACCGAACTCAACCAACATCAGTAAATTCTAGTTGCCACAAAGGTATTCAGTGAAACGAGTTTTAACTAGTAAGAATCCGTTCTTACTAACAAACGGGTTTTTACTACAACATATATACATATTTATACTGGTTATAATTATATAACGTACCAAGACTTGAAAAAGAGTACTATTTTACCCAATTTAATTCAATGTATTCATGAGCAGTCAAGAACAAATAGCCCCTGTACAATAACAAAGTCTGTTCTTTCGAATGCATACCATGCCAGGCGGCGCTGCGAATTTATTTTCTGTCCTGTGTATTAACCCACTAAGCCAGGGCTGTCCAACCCGCGGCCCGCATATGGCTCAGCACTATAATGAATGCGGCCCGACATTAAATCATAAACATCTTTAAAATAATATTCTAGAAATTGAATCTGAAACAATTTTCTCTGATGATTTTTTTCTCTAAAATAAGAAATCCGAAAACAATTGAAAAGTTCTCGAAAAATAAAAGTGATCATTTTAAATTTCAAACCTGAAACTAGATTTCAAGATTTGAAGAAAAATAATCACCATTTTGGTCTAATTTCGACTCGATTTTCATTAGATATAAACCTTTTAGAGGCAAACTTTCTGATTGAATGTATAGAAATATAATTTAGATACTGATTTGAAGAAAGTTTATTTATTTATTTAATTATTTCTCTTTATTAGAATTTTATAATAATTATCTACCTAGAAACAAATATTACAGGCAACATAATATTCATGATATAACTTTTTGTAATAGATATGAATTATTTATATATACGAGAAGCTATTTTCAAGAGTAAAATTTCCAAAATGTAAAATTAGAAGCTCACTAAGAGGAGGTAAAAAAGTAATCAAGTTCTTATTTTTAAATACCAATCTTCATTTCATATTTAAATTTTCTAAAATATTTTTTATTTTAGCAATTAAAACTTCTAAATTAAAACCTCGTATATTGAAGATTTATATTTTTAAAGATATTAATTATTTAGTCATACCTAATGTGTGTTAGTGATTGTGTGCTTGGGTAGTGTAAATTTTTAACCAATAATAATTGGTAATAACACCTGTAAGAACTGTAATTGATTTTGTAAATTTGTGATAGAATTTATTACAATTAGATGATCATTTGTTATTTTATTTAAACGTTTATTCCTATTAAATGTTTATATTTAATTAATTAGGAAAAGTTAAGTGAAAATCCCTTGACGTACACGCTAGTTTTTTAAAAACAATCTCAAATCAATTGGGCATGCCTTGAATGCGTTTTTATTTTATATAAAAATATTTTACTTTTTGATATCTTATCAAGTAACGGGATTCTTTTCCCTTTGGTCTGTTTTTTTCATTGAAAAGCATTTATTTCATTTCGAGTTGAGCAGCCAGTTTGATCCAAGAGCTTAATATTATTTGTGTTTTATGGGTGTCGCGTTTTGTGTATTTCTGTAGGCAACTGCATTTTGGAGAATTGTTCAAACCTTCATGATAGACAAGGTAAACATTTAAATATAATTTTTAAAAATTTTGCATAATTTAATTTTTTTCAAAAATAATATACCTACTATTAAAAATTTTTGATGATTTTTAAAAATAAAATAACTGAGTATAAAACCAGTTAGTTATGGTTCCATAGTTTAAAACTTCAAAAAAACTTGATATATATTTATATTTTTCGTCCTTAAGAAGAGAATGAGTGAATTTGTGGAATTTTTACTAATTTTAAGTTAAGGTACACAAATTCCTAAAAAAAAAACGATTTTGGGGTTCTCTCACACATCTACATATTCTGAAACGAAATAAATTTTAAAAAGCGAAACATAATTGTACTTAAACAGACCTTTCCAAGATACCTCATAAACCATGAAAAAAAAAAACATTTATTTTTGAACCAACATAAAATTCTACCCATATCAAAATAATTATTCGATTAAAATTTAAATAAGATTTCGGATTTTGGAAAAAATGAATACATATAAATTGTAAATTTCAAGTGTGAATCTTATTTAGTTTATGAGCTACCATGCTTTGACACATGTTTAAGGCAGATAGAGAGACAGAAGAGATTGTAGTACTAACAGGGTTCCGTTTTACTTTATAAAGTGAATTCATCTTTATTTATAGTCTTAGAGTCTGAGATCTTCTGACCTTCCGAAGGAGGATCGCAAACATGACAACATGACAGACTAACTACATCTTTAGTAAATTTTATATTTTTTAGTTTAAAAATTCAGTTTATTGGACAAAGTTTTTTTATTGAAGTTCTTCTTCAATTTTTGTACAACGTTTCGTCTCTCTCGAGACTTTTTCCAAGTACTGCAAACAAGAACAAAAATCTATTAGGTGAAAGTCTTCACAAATCAACTAAATATTCAGGTACAACCAAAATCACAAATATCACAAAAACAACATTACTATTACATAAGACTCACCTTAATTGGTTAGAACAACATTGGTTTAAATAAAGATAAAAATAACTGAGACATAGTAGAATTTTTTCTTTCTAGATTGATACCATAAAACAATATAAGTATAGATGTATTTGACAGGTCATAGATATAAACATAGATGTCCAATAAACTGAATTTTTAATCTACTAATTATAATGGACATTAATCAACATAATTTATAATTTTTCTCATTAATATATCAAAGAATAATTGATATATAAATGAGAATTGTTTTTGACCGCGCTTATTTGAAAAATATATTTATGGCGAGACTACTAGGGATGACGCTATTGGAGTCTGCGAAGTCTTAAGTCTGGACCAAGAGAGAAAAGGATGTGATCCACTTAGCTACAATCCAACGTCATTTCGCGTATAGCCCGCTAGACATTCAGATGGATCACCAAGTGAATTTGAAATCTCAGATGTTATACATTTAATCTCCCAGTCCACAGCGCTTAGCATGATCTATTAGCATGTATGTTAGATGCTTGCCATTAATGTCTAGCGTGCTATACGCGAAATGACGTTGGATTGTAGCTAAGTGGATCACATCTTTTTCTCTCTTGGTCCAGACTTAAGAGTTCGCAGACTCCAATAGCGACATCCGCAGTAGTCTCGCGATAAATATCTTTTTCAAATAAGCGCGGTCAAAAACAATTCGCATTGATATATCAATTATTCTTTGATATATTAATGAGAAAAATTATAAAATTTACTTAACATCATTATTTCAAGTTACAAATAAATAAGTTCAGATATTATTTTCACTCAATATTTGACAAAAATTCCCTACATTTGATTCGCGATTGAATCAAATGTAGAAAACATTCGATTACATCTTTAGTGTTTTACCTCTAGGTCTTTTCTAAGTTGATCTGCAGTGATTTGCAGTCATTTGGGGAATATTATGCAGTAGTTAGTTTATTTTTAGCTCAATTTTCTGAGGTGTTCATTCCTTTCAGGGGGTCGATTTTTCATCCCTTTTGCTACATCTTTTATTTGCCATGGCCCTCTTATGCCCTTATCATGGATTCAGTCTCATTTAGTTGCGGCATCAATCTTATTTTACAGTTTATTTCTGTTTTTCTCATTATCTGTTTAGTTCTACGAGCTTCTACACACTCTCCAGATTGTTCTTATTATGGTTTTGTATAACGTGATATAAGTAAAAATTAAATTCAATAATAAAAGAAGATTTCGTACAAAAACTAACGCTTCTCTTTAGAATTTGTCTTTGATTTTTGGAAAGTTTCTTGTTATTTTATGATTATGATTAACGAGTTAAATAAACTTTATCTTTTATTTTTATCATTATACTAAAAAGGACATGTGTAAGAATTATAATGTATTAAGAGTTGAGAGTTTTTTCTTTAAAACTTTTCATAAAATCGTTAAGAAGTTATTCCACTTTGAGTGCAAACGAAAAACACGTGGTTTGATTCCCTGATTAGAATTGAAAAAAAAAAATAAAAAAATCTGGCGATAATCTTTCTAACGCTAGGATTTTTTTCCATCTCCTTTTTTTTATTTTATTTGATGAACGAAGAAGAGACATTTGATTAAAGACAGCTCTACTTGAATCTATTAATTACTCAAGGGATTTTTAGAACAATTTTCGACGGACGGAAAAAAAATGATTTCTTTCGAAGCCAAAAAGAGATTGAAATGAATGCGCTCGAGGAGGAAGGAGGGGGTTAACGCTCAAAACTTTTTATCTTTATTTCTGCTGGCTAAGATGAATTTTTGAATGGAATGAATTCCAATGTCTATCGCAAACACAAGAGGGGGAAGTTTTAAATTAATTCCGATATAATTGCTTTCTTATTGATTTTTTCATTAAAATGTATCTTTGAAAGGAACATGCAAATTATCTGTGTAGGTGGGTATAATTTAATATAGCTTAAGAGTATGCATTACGATGGATAACAAATGTGTAAGGGAAAAACGTTTTCTTACTTTAATTATTGTATCTTAATATTTAAGGTATTGTTCTTAAGTAATAAAAACTTTCAACAAATAATTTTTTTTAATCTCTATTTTACCATAGAACTGATAATTAAAATAATTAGGAAGAAATGAGTCAAAAAGAAATTAACCCTAGAGTTACTTGAATTAAAACATGAAACGAAATTTATTATGCTTCTCATCAATACCATAGCATAGAAAATAGGAATCTGTAGACATATCGCGCTCTATTGATAAGAAACATTGCCGAAATACTATGGAAGTTAGAGTGAAGGAGAGAAAGATAGATAGATAGATTTATTTTTGCTCTCAGATCTGTTGATCTCTTTGACCATTATTCGATATATACATTAAAAATTTACAACGAGAAATATAATTAAGGAGGTTCTTTCGCGACAATCCACACAAAAAGTTTTGGCCTCGTAACCACTCTATAAATATGAACGGTGCTAAAATTTTAGGTTATGTTTTTTAACGTAACTGTACTTTTTACACTACTATATTCTCTTTATGAATGGATCGTTTCTAATTCATTGATCTTATATCCCTTCCACTAAAAATAATCGCCCAAATATGTTTTTTTTTTATTTTTTATCAAAACTACGAGGTAAATAATTTCAATTTTTTTTTGAGTTACTCCGAATATATTATTTTAACAAATATTAGTTTTTCATCAAGATGGTGAGTCTTTCATTGAAAAATTCCCTCCTTCTTTAGGGATTTGAAACGTCAGTGAAGAAAATTCAATGCGACATTCCCCTCTGTCTCCTCTTTCAGTGGCATTAGTAATATTATTCGTAATTCATTCTCAGCAGAATTATGTTGTAATTTTATTATTATAATATCTAAGTGAATTGAGCTATTATTATTATTATTATTATTATTTATTTATTTATTGTATACTTATATAGAATTAGTAAAATTCAATACAAGAATTTAAGTACAAATAAACAGAATTGGGAACAAATATAACAATAAACCATTCCCTCCCCTTCTCTCCCTCATTCATTTATAATGAATGTACGGAGACGTAGAATTGAGCTATTAGGCTATCTCACAACTCTCACTTAGATAAATATGGATTTAGACAAAATCGTTCCACAGGCGACATCTTAACCTATGTCACCCAGACCTTGAACAAACCTCGGCCGGAAAAGAAACCCTCGCTTTAGCCCTTGATATCACCAAAGCTTTTGACCAGGTTTGGCCCAAAAATCTTCTTGCCAAACTGCCAGCCTTTGGATTCACACCAACACTTCGCAAATGAATAGAAAGCTTTCTGACAAACCGAAGTATAAAAGTTGTGGTGGATGGAATATCATCTAAATCGTTCTCCACAAACGCTGGCTGTGTAATCTCCTCCACACTCTTCCTAATTTATATAAACGACCTTATCAATCAAACGTCAATCCCCACGTTACGCCGACGATAGCACTCTACACGGCAAACCCTCACCTCCGAATAATCGAATCAATGTTGCCTCCTCAATTACTCTCGACCTAGACAAACTGAATAAATGGGGCTCTCAAAATTTAGTTAACTTTAATTCAAACAAGACTCAATGTTGTCTAATTTCTAGGCGCGAAAATAAAGATTTCCCTGATATTCACTTCGACTCGAATACCCTGAAAATGTGTGACAGCCTATCCAGGTTGGGCGTCTCTGTCGCATCTGACCTGTCTTGGAATGAACACATCTCCTCTGTGGCGAAATCTGCAGCAAGGAAGATTGGCTTCTTATTCAGGTCCAAGCGATTTTACAAACCCCCACAACTTCTCACCATCTACAAGGCTCAAATCCGCCCCTGTCTCGAATACGGCTCTCATCTATGGAGAGGAGCCTCAAAATATTCTCTTGCTACCCTGGATGCAATTCAGAAACGAGCCGTCAGGCTAATTGACGATTCTACCCTCACCGACTCCCTCGACTCGCTAGCTCATCGAAGAAATGTCTCTGCCCTTTCCCTTTTCTATCGATATTATCACGGCAGGTGCTCTGATGAGATAAAATCAATAATTCCCCCCAAAGCATGCTTTGCACGTAGCACACGTTTTGCCGACTCCCAACACTCTTTCGCGGTCAAATTAGAAAAGTGCCGGGCCACTTCATTCGCCAATACATATATCTCCATGACTTCAAGGAACTGGAACTCTCTCCCAGCCTCCATCTTTCCCAGCACCTATAATCTTCAAACCTTCAAAACCGGGGTGCATAGACACCTACGTCTACACCCTCTCACTTAATCAACTTTCACTTCTCTTCGGTAATGCAAGGGTCTTTCGAGATCCATAGGTGCACCTCTTCTTGCATTCGATTGCATTAAAAAAAAAAAAAAAAAAAAAAAAAAAAAAAATGAGCAAAAATACATATTGTTTTGTAAGAACTCTATTATTATCATTGGTTTGCATATTTCATCACATATTAGATAGCAAAGACAAATGACTAAATTTTGTTATATATGGTAAGTATAATTTCGATTCGTTCACTGAAACCTCCAGCTAAAGGCATCTTTTGCTAGCCCTCAAATATAATTAACACATCTCTATTATGGTAGGAATTTGGAAGGATACTAATTCTTTCCCTCCATTAAAACTTGATAACTAATTATGTAAAGTCACTACATCTCTTCAAAAACATAATAATATGAATAATATATACCTACACATACTCGTATATTTTAGTAATGTAGACAAAGTTCATTAATTAATTAAAAGGAAAATTTTTGGCTGACGTTTGAATTTATGATTAACTCTATATAATTAACTTGTCTTCTGAATAAAAAAATAAAAAATATAAAGTTGTTAGTACTTTAATTGCTTTGGAACCCCACCGAGCTGCTTTCCAGTTTTTCTTTTCGATGATATTTTTCCAGCGAGAGAAATGAATAAAAACTGAATATGAAAGAGTATAAATTAAAAAAGAAAAAAAATGAAGGAACATATATTTTTCTGATTTTTTATTTTATTTTTTTATTCAGAAAAAATTATTCAAAATTAATTTTCTTTGAAAAATTGATTAATCTTAAAAGTACAAAACATCATAGACAGAGGTCGTTGAGTAATGTTTTTAATGTTGTGAGTTGGGATAGAGAAAATAATTCGAATGTAATTGAATTGGAAAGTTTTGATAATAAAAAGTCAACCAAAATGAAGGAATACAACTACAGTGAAACCCCTCAAATCCGAACCCCGGAAATACGAAATCCTGAGAAATCCGAACGTAAAAAAGAGAAGCTTATTTATTTATTCATAAAACAAGTATGTATATATTCTACATTATAACCTTATTTTACATAATTAGTTGAAAAATTAACAAAGAAGTTCAGTTAGCATACCTAACAACGTGTAAATGTGTCTACATACTTATGTTATCCAGGATTGAAAAACGGTAAAAGTTGGTTATTGAAATTCTTTAGGTTAATCACTTTGCAAAAACAATTAAATAATAATATAAACACACAAAATAACACTTAATCTTTCACTTGATATCAGTTATCTTCAATTGTCGAAGCTGCTTTCGGCTAATCCGAACAGGCTACAGCCCCAATTAGTTGGGATTTGAGGAGTTTCACTCTATCTTCTTTTGAGAAACCGTTTTGAAACTTTGTATTTCCTGGCCAGCAAGATGCCCACCGAAGGCCGGCTTCGCACTTGGTTATATAATATAATACTTAATGAAAAATTTGATTTAGGTATACTTAAAAGAAGTCTAAGTGAAAGAGATGTGATGCGCGAACAAGTTTATTTGATACTCTATTGATTCATTATTTCTTTCTTGACACAGGTGTGATTGTCTGATGAAAATTGTTGAAATTTGACGGAAGCATTTTTTTGGCCCAGTCCTCACCCTATGGCGCGGCTGAGAACATTGATCACGGGGGCAAGCCCCACGTGCCAAGTGTCACGCGATATGAAATATTTTCCCCATTGAGCACCCCTTTGGCCCCCCCCCCCCCCCCCGGAATAAACCTGGGGTACCTCTTTTTGCCCATCCGACATCGCCTGACCCGGCCGAGACAAAGCATCCCTGGGCTGCGTGCATTTGTCCTCCCCTCGGGGCTAAATTCGAACTGACCATTCATCACCTGCGAAAGCCCCACACCTTGACACCAGCTCCTCACGAGGCTATCAGTCTTACAGGCCCTTATGGCATACGGCCCATGTACACTGGCTAGTCGGACATGACAGCCAACTTATTGGAGGAATAAGCCCACCCTTGCCTTCACCTTGCCTGTTTCAAACATATTTCGGCTCTTCTTTTTCTGCCTTTAATATTCAAATGTTTAGAGTGAAGGATGCTTTTGACAACAAATAATCAATTTTCAAATGAAAATATAAGCATTGAATGTTTGCATACTTAAGAAAAGATGAAATACAATTTTCTACAATATACAGATAGTTCTCCTACAGAACGGCATCTTACAACACGATATTTTTTTTATTTTTCAAATGATTCTACAGATCATCATTCGAAAAATAACTCGAATAGCTAGAAAATTAATTACTGCGACAATTTCATATTTCTTATTTTCTTATAGAATTCATTAAGGCCAAGTTCGAGCATTCGCCGTACACGCTGTACCCTATTTACACGAACCATTTCGAGCCAATTTCGATCCCCCTTCAGCTCCGAACCTATTTAAGATACAAAGCTGAAATTATACAGATATAATTATATAATCCATCTTGAAGAGAGTACCAACTTTCAATAATATAGCTTAAATAGATTCTGAGATATTGACCTGAGAAAATAGCTTATTTTGGTACTCACTGACTGACTGACTGACTGACTGACAGGTCATCAAAACCTATAGAGTACTTCCAGCGTCATGAAATTTCGCCTGCTACGACACAAACAAATGAAAAATTCCAAAAACCAAACTTTCTATATTTCAACCCCTTCAAAATTGATGGGAGGGTCAAAAATGAAAATTCTAGCACGTTGAACCAAACTCAACAAAATTTTGTATAGATATTCTGTGTTTCCCCTGAAGGCTAGAAATGCAAAAACTAACCACTCAAAATAGGGGAGGGGGAGGGGGTGAAAAATGAAAATTCTAGCCCTTTGGACTAAACTCAACCAAATTTTGTGTACACATTCTTGCTTTTCAACTAGCTTACAAAAACCAGAGAAATATCAACCAAAACATTCTGTGAAAAAACAGGCCAAGTTCGAAAAAGTAGTGAAATCTACTGTGCAGCCAAGTTATATTAGCCAAGAATAATTAAGTTGAGAAAATAATAGTTTCAGTTAAAATACATTCTTTCCATTTTGAATGACAATCTAAATTTATGGATTCTAAATTTTTAATTTAGATTATTTTCATGAAACTTGGCTGTTACGAATTATATCCTGTAATGGTTAATGAACTAAAATCGTGACCAGCTAATTTTCATGAAAATAATCTAAATTAAAAATTTAGAATCCATAAATTTAGATTGTCATTCAAAATATTTTAATTGAAACTACTATTTTCTCAGCTTAATTGTTGGCGTATATAACTTGGCTACACAGTAGATTTCACTAATTTTTCGAACTTGGCCTGTTTTTTCACAGAATGTTTTGGTTGATATAACATTTACGGGATAGACACAAAATATTTTCCCACGATTATCATATTATGATACTGCTTCTGGTTCTAGTTTTAAAACATTGTGAAATCTTCTAAATTTGGAATTCCTTAAAGTTACAGTCGGTATAAAAAATAATAATGTATAAAAAAATTAAATTTTTTTAAATTTCTTCAGTAGAAAAAAATAAAAAAATATTCTATAAACGACCTGAGGAAGAAGGTATATATTTATATAGCAGCGGTTTCATGATGATTTAATCCGGATTTTGAATATTTTTCACCTGCCTTTGTAGGAAATGAAGGAGTCTAAAGGAGTAAAACCAAGCTACACGGGAGCATTCAAGTTGGGTGGGAATATTCATGAGAGGGTTGCTAGATATACCATAAGGGGACGATAGAGGATTCACAAGTGGATAGAAAAGCTTCCGAGGATAATTCTATGCCAAAATATTTCTTCATTAATTAAAAGGAACTAAATGCATCTAGCTTATCCCACTTATAGTTGTTCACACTTCCAACTAATCCAGGTTTTAGAAATTATTGAAATGACTAAAGTTTACATTAAAATAAACTATATCTTAATTTGTCTATAAACATAAGTAACTATACTTTAAATAGAAAAAGCCCCAAAAGGGAAAAGTGACATTCAATCCAAAGAGCCTTCCTAGTGAAATCATCCGTGGCCTAGTTGGTAAAGGCCCTCTTCGGCTAAAGGAGAGAGACACGGACTATACATTAAATAGAAAAAGCCCCAAAAGGGAAAAGTGGCATTCAATCCAAAGAGCCTTCCTAGTGGGTAGGCCACTCTTCGGCTAAAGGAGTGAGACACGGGTTCGAATCCAGCCGTCTGCTCAATTCATTTTTCCTTTTCAAAAAATAATAAAATAATTTTCTAAATGTGTATAATTAGCATAAGAAATTATTGATTACATTATTTAACTTTCGCGGCCAAAATTGCTTTAAAATAAACTTTTTATTTCTTGTAATATTTAGGCCCTTCGAAAGATTAATTATCTTCCTTTTCACCTTTCTGCTAATAATGGAATTCCTCAGAATTCAATCATTTTTTCTAAATTTTTTAAATTATAAGAAGGACCTTAAACATTTACCTAGACTCGACGAATGATGAGAACTCCTGAGTGACTTGTATGTGTCCGGCAGTCCTGTCCAAAACGGATCCTAGAAGGGCTCTTAGCCACGCCTCTACTTAAATCTAGCAAGATCCGTTGCCCCAGTAGTCCATTGGAAACGACAACGCGCTACAGAGATGAAGACAATTAGCAAATGGAGTAGAGTAGTATTTAGTAAATAGAGTATTGGCTCATTGTCACGTTGTCGCTTCCAGTAGACGACCGTTCTTGCAGTTTATTAATTTATGCATGATTTAATTCTTTTATCACACTCGGGTCATCATTATGATTTTAAAATAAATAAATAAAGTTAACAATATAAGTATTGAAAATTTAAACAAAACATTTTCTTCTTAATTTTCGTCCTGCTTGGTCTTAATTATTTCTCCTTAGATATTCCTTCTTTTTCGTTTATTATTAAATATTTAAATGCTGTTCGTGATAACATAAAAGAAAAATGAAAATTTGTTAATGTAATATAAATGAAATTTTTCATCTATTGTTTTATTCATCATTGTTTTTATATATGTAGGTATATAGATGCGAGAAAAAATTAATTATTTTTAACAGGCAACACCGTTCATTTGTCATGGCTGCCTCTCGCTCTCTAGGGAGAAATTATTATTAAAACTACAAATTGTGTGTTCATACACCATTGGTTATATTTTTATTTAAGCTATTTCACTTATTATTTTGTTTCTTTCTTTTTCAGCTTCAACTCATCTATCATTTTCAAAGAAAAAATAATAGTATGTATATTAGGGTGCTCCTTATTTTAGATATTTTCAAATATTTACGCGGATATTCATAGGGTTCTAAATAAAAAAAAATATCCCCCAAGTTTCAAGTCTCTATCTCAATTTTAACCTAGTGCTACACAGCGATTAAGTTTTCCATCTAAATAACACGGGGTTTTTGTAATTGAACGATCAATTTTTTATTCCGGCCAAAGTAATTTTTCAAAAAATTTGAAACACTCTAGAATTTATCCATATAATAGTACCTATCCCTCAAAATTTTTACAGATTTTTAGCTTTTATAATTTTGGAGTTACATCTAGATAAAATACTTCTATATCTTAGTATTAGTAAGTTATAGACTTCAAAATTATAATAGCTAAAAATCTGTAAAAATTCTGAGGGATAGTCACTATTATAAGGATAAAGTCTACAGAGTTTCAAATTTTTTGAACCATTACTTTGGCCGGAATAAAAAATTGATCATTCAATGGCAAAAACCCCATGTTATTTAGATGGGAAACTTAATCGATGGCACTAGGTTAAAATTGAGATAGAGACTTAAAACTTTGAGGATATTTTTTTTAATTTATTTAGAACCATATGAACCCTGCCCGCATAAATATTCGAAAATATCCAAATTAAGGAGCACCCTAAGGTATATAGTATTTTGAGGCTAATTTTCGAATATTAATCTAATTTAATTGGATTTTCGAAAGCAGAACGGTACACAACATTATTTTTAATTTCAAGGTAGTAGTGAAAAATAATTCTTGTTAAAAATTGCAATTAAAGCATTTTCATGAAATTTAGTTAAATTTAATACAGGCATTATTTACTATTGTCTAATTTCTAGGCGTGTAGCAATTCATTTTCGATACATTCCATTTGGATCAAACACTTTAGACATTGGGCGACTCAACTTCTAGGAAAATGTGGCGTTTGCGACAAAAAATCTCGACTTTCTAATTAATTCCAGACGTTTTTTTTAATCCCTAGCTTCTTTTTACCTTCTACAAGCCTCACATCAGCCCTGCCTTAGGATCTTATGATAATAGCTCAAAATAATAAATTATTTTCGAGAGGTAAGTAATAGATATTTATTTATTTATCTATTTTCATCTTATTCATTGAAGGCTCTAGAAAAGTGGTCACTAACCTAGAGGTATTCCCCCCCCCCCCCCATATAGAGGTAAAATAGCTACTTGAAGGGGCTAATCAGACTATTTAATATATGTTGACGGTAACGGATTCAATCTTTCTGTTAAGGCTAGTGCATGATAGCTCGTAAACTAAATAAGATACAAACCTGTTATTTACAATTATATGTATTCATTTTCTCCGAAATCCGAAATCCTGTTTTTATTTCATCCCTTTAAATTTAATTTTAACAAAATGATTTAAAAAAATGATATTTTCTGAATTTTCCAACCGGAAATTCCAAATCTAAATATTTCTCAGCAGACATTATTCACTATTGTAATTCTAATACAATTATTATATCATCAGAACGAACTTTCTACGACTTTCTCTTCTTGTGTTATCGTGGTTATCAGAATCCATATAGACTTACAGGCAAAAAAATCATCCATTAAAATAATTTTTCTTCAAGTAGGTAAAAAAATATCTAATATCTTAAAGTCTAGGAATTTTTCAAATCAGCTTAAATTTTCTTCCTAGAATTAAAAACTTGAGTTAAAGAAGAAACAGAAAAAAAGAAAAAGAAAAAAATAGCAATTCAAAAATGCAATATATAACAATAGAGACATATAAAAGTTAAAGAGAAAACTTTAGCCATTTCCTATAGAAATGATAGCCTTTATTAAGATCACGTTTACCCTCCATTTCTAAGAGAAACTTTAGATTTCGTTCGATTTTGCTCAACTTTATCGCTTGACGGCCTTTTATAACCAGCCAGTCTACTACTACTTTACCAAAAGAGATCTGTTATTGGAATTCACCAATTTTATTTTATTTTATTTTCCCATTGATAGTATTCTGCAAGTTTTTTTTTTCATTTAGTTTATGATTGAAATTCATATTAGAAAACCACTCTGGCTTTATAGGGATTGTGATCCTACTCGTACTCTATTGAGACTTTGACTTCAAAAAGTGATCATGGGTTTTTCTTCTTATTTTATTTAATAAAATCAAAAGGAATATATGAAACGTGATTTTGAAAACAAAATATGAAATTCAATTAGACACAGACTTAATAAGATTCTTCAAATAATTTACATTTTCGAAAAGTTTTATCTGTATATAGGGCAGGGGTGGATCTATATATGGGTTTTTTGGGCTTCAGCCCAGGGCCCCGTAGATATAGAGGGCCCCCAACCCCAATTGAAGACAATGAACAATGCGCATTAAAAAAAAAATCTAAAATTTTAAAAATGTTTCTCAAATTTCTATACTCTCTTAAAGATTTTTTAAAGTTGCCGATCACTAGCTCTGAAGCGGAGCGCTCTTTCTCCAGGATGTCATATTTAGAAAACAAATATAGGATAACAATGTCGAAAAATTGACTAAATTATTTATCAGTTCTTTCTATAAATTTTGATTTAACAAAGGCCTTACAATGTGATGTGCAAATAAAGGAATTTGCAGCGCAGAAATGCAGAAAGATTGATTTATAATTTATACAACATAACTAGACATAACCTGTTAATTTCCTTGGCAATAATGTCTTGTCTGTTTTGTGTATCTAATTCATATTAAATAAATAAAATATTTTATTGTCCATATTTTTTTCCTATACCGGTGGTACATCATTATGGAAAAGAGTTTTTTGACAAAATGGAAATTAGTTTGATTAATTAGGTTAGCCAAGGGCCCCATAAATTCACGGTCCGCCCCTGATATAGGGGCAGAGTATAGAGATTTTCTGACAAGAATAATTAATATTTTTTAATCTTCAAGGATTATTTGTTAGACTTCTGAAATAAATATAATAATTTAAATAAAATTTTTTTATATTAATTCACTAAACAATTTCTATTTTCAGAAGTTATCCATTTGCACGACATTTTCTCTGGAGAAAGACGGACTGGTAGAACTTTTAATTGTAAGTAATGGAAGGTAGCCCATGTGTTAATTTTTTCTTTCCTCACTACCCCTGGCCTGCCTTCCATTACTTCCAATTTATTTCACTAATTTGAAAAATAATCTTTGAAGATATAAAAATAAAACTATATGTAGTGACTAAATTTTTTAAAAATAAAAATAAAAATCTAAACTTAAAGAGTAAATTAACTCTTCGTCTAGAACTGTCCTAGCAATAAATTTATTTTTTTATTTAAAGAAGGGTAGGTATCCAAGACTGCCTGCTAAGTTATCTGTCTGAAGGTTAAAAATAAACTTATATTTAAAATTTAATAATTATAATGAATATATATTATGATTTTAAATTACAACAATAGCATTGAAATTTTATCCCTGAATTCTAGTGAATTTGAGTCAAATGATATGTTTGGGAGGTTTCTGTCGACGCGCTCTAGAAATAAGGCAACACTGAGTTTTCACTGCATTGAAGTTAACTAAGTTTTGGGATCCACAGTTTTTAAGTTTCAGATAAGTCTAAATTAATTGAGGAGTAACAAGCCTGCACGGTTTTTATGCGATGCAGGGGCGTTATGTAGGGTGGCTGTCATTTTTTTTTTTTTTTTTTTTTTTTTTTTTTTTTTTTTTATTTCAATTTATTTACAATCAGTTATTTATTTACAACTTTTAGTAAATTTGATGAGAGTTAATTATCTTGAAGGAATAGTCATCCATTGATGTCTATCCTATTTGAATTTGTTTTTCCAGCTGAAGGTCAACATCCTTTCTTCTGTATCAAGTATGTGGTATTTCTTTCTTCTTCTGATAGTCTGGCTATTGTCCAATAGGACAATGGCCGATGTGTTTGAATGATGTTCTAGTTTCCTTTGGTGTTTATCAAATTGGTTGTATATGACTTCTCTGATTGACGGTACATCTAGATCTTTGTGTAGAGTTTCATTTGTTATGTACCAGGGGGCATTAGTAATGCCTCTGAGAATTTTTGATTGCACTCTCTGTATCTTGCTCAAGTTGGACTCACTGGCTGTTCCCCATATTTGACAGCCATACAACCAAATAGGCTTAAGGATTGCTTTATAAATCATCACTTTTGTTTTCAGAGCAAGCTGTGATTTTCTGCCGATGAGCCAAAACATATTTTTATATTTAATATTGATTTCATTTCTTTTTTTCTTGATGTGCTCCTTCCAAGTGAGCCTAGTGTCAAGGTGCAGACCTAGATATTTCACCGTACTAGTGTTGGGAATAATTTTTGAATTTATATACACTGGTGGACACGTACATCTTTTATTTGTAAATGTAATATGCGAAGATTTGCTTTCATTTATACGAATTCGCCATTTATTCAACCATTTCTGAATCATGTTGAGCTGTTCCTGTAGCTTATTTGAAGCAAGGCCTGGGTCTTCACTAGTTGCAAGGATGGCAGTGTCATCGGCATATGTAGCGATGAATGACTCGTCAGATGTGGTTGGTAAATCTGCAGTATATACAGAATACAAGAGTGGACCTAATACGCTACCTTGTGGGACGCCTGATCGTATGGTATACATTTGCGACAAATCACATTCTACTTTTATTTGAAAAAATCGATCTTTGAGGTAAGACGTAAGAAGCCAATAGAAATGATCCGGAAAAAGTTTTTTGATTTTGTAAAGTAGACCCTGGTGCCACACTTTGTCAAACGCCTTTTCGACATCCAGGAATACACCCGTGCATATTTTTCTTTCTTCAAGTGTATTTTCAATAACATTAACTATTCTGTGGATTTGCTCTGCCGTTGAATGTTGCTGTCGAAATCCAAATTGATGGTGTGGCAGTATTTCATCTAGATCAACTGCGGCTTTTAATCTTTGAAGTAGGAGTTTTTCAAGTATTTTTGAGGTCTGGGGAAGTAGGCTTATCGGTCGATAAGATGAAGTTTGGTTTTCAGGTTTGCCAGGTTTTAATATCATGATAATTTGTGCAAACTTCCATTGAGTAGGGAAGTAGCATGTTCTTATTATGGAATTGTACAATTCAGTGAGAAAAGTTACTCCTTTTTTAGGTAGTTTTTTTAATATTTCGATAGTTATTAGGTCATATCCAGGAGACTTTTTTTTACGCTCATTTTTTATTGTCTGTTTTATTTCTTTTACAGTAAAATATTTAATAGGAGGAGATAATTGCAATGGGGAGCATAAGAAATCTTCAATTTCTTCGTTTTCTGAGTTTGAACACGTTTGAGAATAAGGGATAAATACATTGCTTAAATGTTTTGCAAATACCTCCGCCTTTTCTGCATTTGTTCTTGCCCATGTGTTTGGGTAGATTTTTATTGGGGATATGAATGTTTTGGGCCTTTTGAGATATTTTGTTGCCTTCCATACGGAATATTCATTGTTTCCTTGGGGGGATAATTTAGATAGGTAATTTTGAATTGTTTCATTTTTGTTTTTATTTATCAGAATTTTGAGTTCTTTTGATACTCTGTTGAATATTAATTTATCTAGTGGATACTGCGTTCTTTGCCAGATTTTCCTGAGTCTTCGCTTTTCTCTTAGCTTTTCTCTTATCTCAAACGGATAATTTATTTCTTTTATTTTGTAGTTTATTTCAGGAGTTGCAAGCCAAGCTGATTCCTGAATAATTTTATTGAAATGTTCTATGGCTTGATCGATATCACTCTCTGTTTTCAAGGATATGCTGAGGTTTATATTTTCCTCTACACTTCTCTGAAATAATCTCCAGTTCGTTTTTTTATTGCTCAGGGTGGGATAGATTTTTGTTTTTAACAACGTAGAGCTAATTGTAGCTATTACAGGGGTGTGATCCGAACTAAGTTCTAGGCTTTCTTCTATGTTAGTATAGGAACTTGAAAGTCCTTTTGAAATAAAGAAGTCTAATAGATCAGGTAATCTATTTGGATCTGAAGGCCAATAGGTTGGCTTCCTTGTCGTTAAAGTATTATATCCGTTTGAATTGATTGATTTTAACAAATTTCTCCCTTTAGGTGTAATCAGTCTAGATCCCCAATTCGTGTGTTTCGAATTGTAGTCACCTCCTGCTAAGAACTTAGGGCCAAGTGTTTCAAAGAATGATGTAAATTGTTCTTTTGTAATAGAATGTCTTGGGGGACAATATAATGCACTAACCACTATATTCGAACCATTTTTATTTGTGATTTTAATAGATGTTGCTTGTATAAAGCTTTTTTCATATTTATCAAGTTCATAATGGAATATTGATTCTTTGATTAGTATCGCCGTACCTCCATGTGCTGTGCCATCGGGATGTTCTGTAGAGTAAAATTTATAATTAGGTATTTTGAAGTAGTTTTTAGAAGTGAAGTGCGTTTCTGACACTAGGAGAATATCAATTTTTTCCATATGTAGAAATATTTCAATTTCGTTTCTTCGTTGAACCAATCCGTTGGCGTTCCAGAGAGCTATTCTGATTGCATCAGCCATTTCTAGTTATTATTATTGATGACTTGTGATAGCAGGTTAAGTATAAGTCTATTTTGTTCCAATAATTGATTGAACATCGTTTTGAATTCGTTCATGAAGGAAGTTAATACTGTATTGATGTCATTTGTTTGATTATTATTATTTGCATTTCCAACAACTTGGGCGTATGATCTTTGAAACTTTAGCTGGGGGTTTGAGTGATGTAATGGAGGCGGAGGGGGAAGGAGTGATGCTGTTGTATGTTCTGTTTGAGTTTGGATAGGAGTTTTTCCGCGATTGGTATTGGGTTCAGTATTATTCATTGATTTGCCTCTCATTTTTTGTAGTTCTTTGTATATTGAACATCCTTTATAATTTGCTGGATGATCTCCTTTGCAATTCGCACAGACAGCGGGGATGTTCTTTAGTTTGGTACATTGTGCAGTGTCATGTTGGCCCCCACATTTCACACATATATATGGTCTGAAACAATATGATCTTGTATGGTTGTAATTTTGACATCTCGTACATTGGGGAATTACATTTTTCTTTCTGGGTGGTTCGACAATTATTTTTGTATTTTGTAAATAGTTAATATTATAGATATTTTTATTATTGTCATTTGGTTCAAGATCAAGAAAAAATAGTGGAAGAGGGTCTTTGGTTAATCTATTTCTTATGTTTGTCATGTTTCTTACATTAAAACCCTTTTCATTTAGTTCATGTTTGATATCATCAATGTTGATAGAATGGTGGAGGTTTTTTATTACAACACGGAAAGCTCTGTCTTGTTTTAATTGGTAAGTGTGGTGAATGACATTACCTTCTTTTAAAAATTTTGCCAATTTTCTATAGGCTTCTATGGATGTGACATTAATTTTTATTGTAGAATCTTTCATGGCCTTGCATGTGAATTCATTTTTATTTATAATTTTAGATACGCTATCTGCCATATCTTTATACTTTAAAACGTGATAAATATGTTGGCGGAGGAGATGGAGTTTTCGAAATTTTGTTCGAATCATTAATTTTGTTTTCACTTGATGGGTTAATATTGGCAAGTGGAGCAAAACGATTTGTTTGTTGTATTAATAGAGTGTCTTGATTAGGTAATTGTAATTTTTCACCTGAAATAGTTCGCTTTCTTTGACCCTTTGCCATGTTACTTCCATTTCTTGATTAACAGGTTGTTGAGATGATGAGTTATCATTTTTTGATGATAACTCGGTTGGATGCGATGTTGGCTTGTGAATGTTGTTCTTGTTCTGAGAATGAGTCACTATTTCTTGACGGAAACTCACTTGATGATGTATAATGTAAATTTTGATCACTGGATATGGCATTATTTGATGCCATATTTAATAAAATTGCCCTCTTGTTGTCCTGCCCTATCAGAAGATTTTTTCCCGATATGAACAAGACAAAAGAAAAAAAAAAATTTCTTTTTAATGATAAGAATCTCAAGTTATTTTGGAATTCTATAATCGGTTAATCACTAGATGTTCACAGTCCAAGAGCTCAATGCATAATGACTTAACTTTTTAAAAAATAAAAAATAAAAATCTAAACTTAAAGAGTAAATTAACTCTTCGTCTAGAACTGTCCTAGCAATAAATTTATTTTTTTATTTAAAGAAGGGTAGGTATCCAAGACTTGGCTCGCTAAGTTATCTGTCTGAAGGGTTAAAAAAAAAATAAACTTATATTTAAAATTTAATAATTATAATGAATATATATTATGATTTTAAATTACAACAATAACTAGTTATCTTAGCATTTTTAGAGACTTTTAATTACTAACCTAAATAGATTTCTCATCTCCTATTAATTAGTATAATATTATTATTCAAGTTGCTAACTGTAGTTTCCCATTTGAGATCATAAAGACTGGGGTCAAAGGGCTGTGGTTAAGCTTTGACCCATTCTCTCAACTAGCTTTTTTTTCCACTTTTTTTTTCTTGATCCCATTATAATTCGTGCTAAACTGGGAGAAGTTTCACTCCCAACTTTATCCCACGGGAGCTTAAGGGGAGCCTTTATTCAATCTATTCCCAAAGAGACAAATGTTGAATGCCATACGAATAGGAAAAATGATAGCTCCATTAACAAATTGGCTTAAAAGAAAACTATCAAGAACTTAATGAATTCGATAAAGAAAAAGGGGTAGAAATAAAAAAGGATAGTACGGCCATATAAAGAATATAAATATTTATAAGAAGGTAAATTCATTAAATAATGCCATATGCTATGCTTCCATTAAGTATAGATAAATTGACCCTTTTCACAAAGAACAAATTCACTGAATATAATAATGGGTAAGTGAAAAAAATTTAAATAAATAAGGTGCCTCGAGAGAGGCTTGAATTTAAAATTACTCATCAATTCGGAAATGTTAAACCATATTTTACACTTATTTATACATTAGACCATTGATATACAATTATGCACATTAGGTCATTTATATATAACATTAGACCAGCAGTCTTAAAACTTTGTGGCCTAATACAATCCTTTCAATAATTAATTTTTTGAATATAAAAGACAAAAGCCGATATTAGTAGAGGCTTAAAGAAATTACTATAGAAATTCAAGAAAGATGATCTACTACTAGATTCGAGATGTTATGGATTATTTTTATTATGTCAGAAGGGTTGTGTCACTCTCCCGAAGGGAAATCACATGAGATTGTCTTCTACTGAATCTGAAGGGGCCCATATACTGTCAAACAAATTGCGCAACAAAGCGTTGTGCAACGTTGCGTTGCGCATCTTTTGCCGGTGCCCATACATTGCCAGAGAAATTGCACAATAAAGTGATGCACAATTCATCATTCATTATCATATCCTTGGAAATATTGCGCAACTCGCCCATACACAACAAAACGCGTTGCACAACTGCTCCTGATGTGCAAAAGATTTCAAACATTTTTGAAACTTGTCAAACATTTGCGCAACGCATCAAAGACTCTCATACAGTGTCTAACAATTGCACAAAGGCCTGTGTTGCGCAATTTGTTTGACATTGTATGGGCCCCTTGAGTAGTTATCGATAATTTTTATTACATGTCATCCACCCCTTTGAAAATTGAACCAAAGTGCAAAAATCAATTTGAATCAGGTTGTCCTTCGAGGTGAACCCATAATATAAATTATCCATAACGTCTCGGATTTAGTAGAAGATATATTTAGTGATTTTCCTTAGGTATCTTAAGTTTACCACTCACATAATTCCAGCTTTTAGTACCATATTCCAGTTAGTTTGATAATAAAATTGTTGATTTATATATGCGTTCTTCAATCGTGTGTAGCTATGAATAATCAATTCTCTCCATTTATTTAGGCGAAAATTATAAAACATGGTTGCTGTAGGCTTAAGAGCTATTAAATGATCCAGGATTTGTAATTTCTGTTGCTTAGAAACAGTTAAACAAGACCTTTGGTGGAAGATTGACTGTTTGGTTGAAAAATATTTCTACTTTTTATTAAAATAATTATTTTATTTGAAGTAAACTATAAGAAATAGAGGATCTTTAAATTGTTAGAAAATATGTATATACATTTATTATTTTGACTTACTGATCTACTGCAGTAAGAAACAAGTAAAACGACTTGGATTGACTTAAATTTCTACTTCGCCACGTGTTGTTATCTTTTCAGATTTATGGGATAAGATGTTTTCAACATTCAAAGGGAGTTGGAATTAAAATATGAAATAAATTATTAGGATCTTGTTTTCGATTATGGATTTTTCTCTATATAAAAATAAAATAATGTACTTTATATTAAGTACAAAGTTAGAAGTTGCTTCTCTCAGATTTAAATTTGGTTATAATTTATAATTTGTTTTTCTTTTGATCAAAGTTTGAAAATTACTTTTCCCTTAATAAATAAGTATATCGTAAATATTAATATACTGTAACATAACTAATTTAAGAGTAAATTTAGATAAGTTTGTTTTAATTTATATACCGCTCACATCTCCACATATACTAATACATAATGTCTCAAAAAATATATACCTATAGGTACTAATTATAATGCTTCATTGATTTTTACTTTCAATTACCAATAAGTTTCCCAGGAAGGGAGTGAAAAACAACTCCTCTGACATATAATTAAAAATAATCCATTCCATCGGATTTAATAGATGACACCATCTTATAATTTTCTAAGAAAATTTGAATCTATTACCATCAGCAAATTGAAATATTTCATACCAATAAGTAATTCAAACTAGAAGACACCTAATAATCCAAGATCAAGACCAGAAAAAAAAGTGAATGCATTTTCTAGACTCGCTACTTTTATTAAAAATTTTGAAGATTATGTAATTTTTTCGTAAACAAACAGCTTGAGCTAAAAAGTTGGTACTTGGCCCAAAGGTTCAGTTTATTAATACACTTGTGCGCCAATTTTCAGTATATTAATTACAACCGTTTTATAGCCCCATAACAATATTTTTTCTGGTTTTCTGTATATGTGAATTCGAAATTCTGAAGAAATAAGTCATTCCTTCGAACTAATAGAAATACAACACTTGCAATTTTTATGATCTTCTATTGGTGAGATGTCATTTTAGTTATCGTGGATATCTGAATACAGAGAAACAAAATCATGCTTGAAAATGATTTTTCTTTCTGGGTACCCACTATAACTCGAGAATGGCAGATCGTAGAAAAATGATTCTGGTGCTGAAATTGTTGTATTACCATGGGCGTAGTTAAGGAGGGGAAAGGACGCTACTACCCATCTACAAAACTCATTGCTCCCCCTAAAAAAATCGAAACTCCATTATTACGAGACATTATATATTTCTCATTAAATCATTTCGTTACTTCCAAAATTTGTCAATTCTTCTAAAAAGTTAGTTCATCTCAAATCGGATTACCAAAATTGAAACCTTGTGGTAGCTAATCAGCTAGTCGGCTGTCCCACTAGGAAAACTCTCTAACTATTATGTATTACTTTAATTGAAGGTAATGGAAGGCAGCCGAGGGGTAGTGAGGAAAGAAAAAATTAACACATATCAAATAAGGTGTAATTTATTGGAATCCTTCCTCCTTTCCTTTCAAACCGACGTTTCGGAGGATTCTTCCCTCCTTCTTCAGGGTTTCAAAGGGTCAATGAATGAAACAAATAAAATGTTTCCTTCTTCTCTCCACATTTTATTTGTTTCATTCATTGACCCTTTGAAACCCTGAAGAAGGAGGGAAGAATCCTCCGAAACGTCGGTTTGAAAGGAAAGGAGGAAGGGTTCCAATAAATTACACCTTATTTGATATGTGTTAATTTTTTCTTTCCTCACTACCCCTGGGCTCCATTACCTTGAATTAAAATTTCTACCAGTACGTCTCTCTCCAGAGAAAATTTCGTTGCAAAAAAATTATGTATTACTATTATGAATTAACGGAGACAATAAAAGAATGTGTCTTCTGCTAGAATTTATATTTATAACGAAACTATGGTCTCGTTAAAATTAAAAAAAAAAAAAATTTTTCAGGAGAAGACACTCTTTTATTGTCTCCTTTAATTCATAAAAATTCTTCTACTCTTGGCAAAGAGAAACTTTCAATTTATTACTATTATAAAGAAATAAAGATTTTGAACTTTCTAGCTTCAAAATATCGAGTTGAAACATACAGACAATTAGGAAAAAAAATCTTGAACCTTTGGAACTATGAACTGAAATGTGGTATAGGAAAGTTGTTATTAATAAGCCCATTATTTCTGTTAAGTTTCAGCTTTCTATTTTAAACCACTTGCTAATAAAAATATCCGATTTCCCAAAAGTTGTGAAGAACATACCAAGTCTTAAAAAAGTTTTTACTTTATCCTTTAATTTAATTATTTAAATTGCCTCTAGTCAAAAAGATATAAGTTAAATTCGTGGGGTGTGTGCTTCTGTTTTTTTTTTCTAAATAAATAATTTGTTGGATATTACTTCTGGGTTATTTCAGTTATTATTGGCTTGTGCTTGCTTGTGCTTTGGGTCGGTCATGCAGCTAGCTCCTTCTCCCTCATGGGGCCAACCCAAGGGTGAGAACACAGAACGGGAAACGAGTCGGAAACGAATCAGGCAAAGTTTTAAAGGAATTGACACCCCTTCCAAGCGCACACAAACACACAGCAAACACGGTCTTATGTTAGGTTAGACCTACCCCATCCTATTACCTTACTTTCTAGTTTCCTTCTCCGTTTGCCCATCCCTACAACCTGAACTTTGCATGGATGTGTAAAGATGGAAAACTCATCGTCAACATCTCGCCTCCTGGAAAGTGGTTAGGAAAACTTGAGGGATCAGAGTGGGGGTAGAGCCTTAGTTTAAAGAACGAGGAAATACGAAAGCTGGCATCCTTGTCTTCTTACAATACATTTTTTTGCAGATTAGATATTAATAAAAACATTTTCTTATAAATAAATAATAAAAAAAAACCTAATTTAATTTTTCAAAATTTAAATGTTAATTGTTATTATTAAGCCTTAGTAAAGAGGTAAAATTTTAAAAAGGGTACCCACTATGAAATAGTTTTCAATTTTGATAGGTGAATGAAATTTCATTTCAACAATAATTATACTATTATTTAAATGTGTATCTCACATATATACTACTAAAGCGCATTTGTGCCTGCCTCTCTATGCACCTACCTATCTATCTATGTATGTATCTATGTCCGTCCCCCAACAAAAACAGTCGTCATGGTTACCAATTTAAATGAAATTATCTATATATATATAAAATTAAGGTTTTGTCTGTACATTGGGCTAGTAGGGTAGGTAGGGGTGCTGAGTGGGTTTCCGGGTGGGGGTCCAGGGGGCGAGCCCCTTGGCTAGCAAGAGGGCTGCCGAAGGCGGGCCTTGCAGCTAGTATACTCAAATAATTATATATACAATTCGCAAAACAGTTGCTGGATGTTGTTCCCTTGATTTAATAAGAGATAAACCTGTGTTTTTGAATTATTATATAATTCAATTATTATATAATTCAATACAAAGAATTCTATTATATACTATCTTATTGAAAGTTTTTTTAAATAGTTTTTGACCTTCCTATTTATAGGCTTAATAATTATTAATTTTTTGTTTTAATTAAATCTATTGATTGTACATATACGTTATAACTTATAATCCGCCCTTTCCCTTTTTTATAGATATTACCATGGCTTTTGTTCTGACGAAATAAAATCGATAATCCCACCAAAGGCTTCATTTGCGCGAAATACACGATTTTCTAAAATTCAACACCCCTACGCGCTTAAACTAGAAACTAATCGAACAAACGCATTCGCCAGTTCATTTATCCCTATGACATCTAGAGACTGGAACTCTCTTCCCCCGACCGTCTTTCCAGCAACTTATAACCTTCAATCTTTCAAGACCAACATCCACAGATACCTTCGACTGCTACCCAATCCCTAAATCTCCCCTTATCTTCACGTTACAAGGGTCCACCACGGACTACAGAGGTTGTACCTTCTTGGTGCAACTTCTTCTTGTATCAATATGATTATAAAAAAAAAAAAATTGTATTAAAACATACAAAGACATACAGTGTTTGTTGTGATGTGCCCATAGTAAATGTTGCTGTTGATTGAATTTTGATTCTCAATTTAATGATAGCTCAAGCTTTCTGTTTTTTTCATTGCCTAATTCTTATATGTATGTATTTTATTGTAAATTTGGCATTATAAATTCTAATTTTTTCTCCCAGTGAGAGTCGGTGTTATTTGTCTAAATTGACTGTTTTTTTTTTTGTTTTGTTTTATAATAGATAATGATGACGTTTCTCGGGGAAACAAATTTTGTACTAATTGTCCACCTAAAAAGACCACTGACATAATAAAATACTAACTCATAATTAGTGTTCATATTGAATTACATCTTCAAAAAGTTTCCCAAGGCCAGCTAATCAATTCAAAAAATATTTTAAAATAAATAATTAAATTAAAAAATCTAGAATTTTTTCAGATTTTGTGAAGGGGCAAAATTTTACAAAAGGGTCCCGAGTAAACAAAATCTGTTCAATCTATCGACTATTTTAGCGGCCAATGGTCTATATATAGAGAGTATAAAATAATAATCTTCAATACAGAAAATAAATCATCAATAAATAAAAAGGGTCTTAAATTAATAATCTTTTTTTTTATTTGATTAGATAATTCAAAGAATTGTTTACAAAAATTCGGGCCTATCTATAACGGGATTTTATTCAGGTGACTGGCTTAGTTAGTGGCCGCTGCTATGAGGGAGAGATCAGAATTCACAGCGATCATGTAAGCCATTCATTTACCATTAATTAATTATTATTATTAGTAATTAAATATTTGGATAGATATTGATTTGAAATTCATTTAAGGTTCCTAGTGGTTAGTGAAAAGGTCCAGGTTTTTAATTTTTTTTTCTTCTAGTAAAACCATTTGGTATTTAGTCTTAGACATGTTGTTGGATATGTATTTATTTTTAAACGAGCTTTTCGTGCGTGCCTTCGGCACGCCCTCGAAGCTCGGCCCTCCGGGATGGTGCCCTGGCGGGCAGCGTCTCGGTCCAAAATTTTTATTCCTCTTAAAAAACCACACTCCAAATGTATACCCGTAAACTACCGAAAATACATCGTCTCTTAAAAGTTTCGCATCTTTTATTTTTGAGTGGCGAGGGGGGGGGGGGGGCGGAGGAACAATTATCAATATATTTAATGTTTCTTAATTTAAAATGAATTGGAGTCTTTCATTTCAAAATTCGAATATATATATTTCAAATTTGCCTGGTTAATGAAAATCGATTGGAGCCATCAGTTTAAAATCCGAGCTGAAAATTATATTTCAAATTTGCCTCGTTAATTAATATATATTTAATGTTTCTTAATTTAAAATCTATTGGTGTTTTTTCATTTTCATTCGAGTTCAAATGAATACAATATTATCTAGTAGAATTATCTATCCTTTCTTAAGAGCTAAGGCATTGCAGTGATGCTGAATACAAATCGAAGTTATAGTCTAGAAAAATATTAAAGTTAAAAAGATATGTAGGTATAATAACTTTTTCTTTGCTCCTTTTACCATTGAATTCTCATCTTATAATAAAACAATCAATAGTATCAATTAAATAAATTAATGCTTTAAAATCCTTAGTTTTCTTTTTGAATGACATTCTCCTAATAGACTATGGGCCCATGTTGAAAAAATTATGGGTGATTTGAACCACCAGGTGACCCATCTAGAACGAAATATGAGCATAAAATAATAAGATTCAGCACTATGCCGTCACTTGTAAGCAGTCCAACTGAGTGCAGGTGAGAATTCGAAAGTACAGGTAGAGTGAGTACATTTAGGTCACATATTTTTATACGGCATTCTTACCACCGATAGATCCCTGAAAAATAATAAGAAAACGCTCAGTGCCGTACAAAAATGTTGCGCCACAAAGTCGGAATTTTTTTTTAATTTTCCGACAAATACCGGGGTATATTTGGTCATTTGATTTTGTACGGCATCTGTATCATACTATTTAAATACTGCTTCTAATCCATTATTCCGCAACGCCATACAAAAATAATGCGACAAGGGGAAACAACGATCGTTGCAATCCCCTCTCTTTCCGTGGTCCAGGTGGTGATTTGAAAAAGTACGGCTTCGGTTTCAAAACAATATCTAGCACTCAAAAGTACTATTAAAAATAATGCCGTAAAAAAATGATTGTTCATTTGAATGTATATCAATAATTATCTTAATTTCATCGTATCCTTAATTTATAGAGCTGTAAAGTCATTTGATCCTGTACGGGAACTTTTTTTTTTACATAATATTGTAAAATACAATTGTTATATAGTATTGCCGTTCAAAAGAAACCGTTCTAAAAAAAGTTATAGAGAAATACAAAAACTGAAATTTTGCAAATTATTGTAAGAGTTTAAATATCATAGATTAATGAAATATAGCAGTTTTCTGCATTTTATCCCTTGTTTTAAATAGTATTAACATAGATAAATTAGGAAAAAATGATGCCGTACATTTTGATGCAGACCATATCTTGTAGGCTGATGAAAGTAACGCTACCATTTTAAGAGTACTTTATGACCATCTGATACAGTACGGCATTAATATATTATTTAATAATAGAATTATTTATTCGATACTACTTCCGGAGTCCTGAGCCCCTGGAGAGAGTCTTTGTCGCCAGTCTCAGCGCTGTAATAACTGGCATATTAAAATTGAATATCTGAAAAGATTAATTTATTTCAAAACTGAAGACGGTACCAGTATTTTCGAGTTAATTTATAATAATCAGAAAAATAATCCTTAAAATTCAATATATGAGATTTCACTACCGAATGTCTTGAGAGAAGCTTCTCTGATGACGTGATCCCTATGCTGAAAGGCTTGTGTCTCAACCTCACCATAAGATTTATAAATGAGAAAGAAAACGATCTTATTTTATCGATTTAATCTATGTGAGGGTACAGGTAATCTAATATAAGAAAATAGCATTTCAATTAAGAATTTTGTAGTTTAAATGAAATGTTATGAAATCATTCAGTTTCTTCTCTCGGGCAGGGAGTCTACTAGAAATAACAAAAGGGTTTAATTTTTTCCTCATCACATATTCAATTAAATCTATTGAAATTTCATATCTATGAAATATTTTCATTTATCTTTTATATAAAATTGTTTTTATTAGAATATTTACTTTTTAAAGGGTAGTTTATTTAAAGTAAAATTTAAATAAACACTAATTAATATTTTGAAATAATTAAAAAAAAATATGTAATTAATAAATTCTTATAAAACCATCGATTGTTAATAATTATATTCAGATTTCAACGAAATTAATGAATTAGTTTTTAAGAAAATGGCAAAAAGTTAGAAATCGTAACAAATGACTCGCTGATGGCGGTTGATTTGCGACCAAGCCTCTTGATAAAATAGAAAACAAAGAATTATAAATGAGAGAGAAAAAGGTATTTTTTATCGATTTTATCTACCTGAAGGTTCACAGTATGTCTATTATATAAAAAAAAAATAGCATTTTGATTAAAAATTTTGTAGTTTAAAAGGAATTGTATGAAAAGATTCAGTTTCTTCTCTCCGGGAGTGAATCATGTAGAAATGGCAAAAAAAAATATTTTTTTCTCCATTAGATATTTATTCAAATCTGTTGAAAATTCATATCTCTATGTTATTTTTGTTTATCCTTTATCTAGAATAATTATTACTAGGAAATTTTTATTTTAAAGTGTAGTTTATTTGAAGTCCAATTTGAAAAAACGCTAATAACTCCGTTGATTTTTTTTTAAAATATGAAATCAATAGATATTATAAAACAATTAATTCTTAATAATTTACTTCAATTTTAAACGAAATGGCTTCAGAACTTTTTGAGAAAATGGTCAAAAACCATCTGAACCGTCTCAAAAACGATGTTTTTTGAAAACACGAGATGCCTATGAAAAAAAGTTAAAAAGTCATATGGAACGAAACATTGACTTGTGACATGGAGGCGAATTTTAAAATGTTTCTAAAACGGCCTTTCATAGACGGTTTTCGGGGTTTTTGACGATTTTCTCGAAAAGTACTTAATCGATTTCGTTCAAAATTGAATTAAATTATTAATAATTAATTGTTTTATAATATATATTAATTTCATATTTTTTAAAAAAATTTCAACGGAGATATTAGCGTTTTTTCAAATTGGACTTCAAATAAACTATCCTTTAAAATGCAAATTTCTTAATAATAATTATTTAATATAAAAGATAAATGAACATAAAGCACAGATATGAAATTTCAATAGATTTAGACAAATATCTAATGAGAAAAAAAATAAAACTTTTTGCCATTTCTTGTTGATTCGTTCCCGGAGAGAAGAAATTGAATCTTTTCATCAAATTTCTTTTAAACTACGAAATTCTTAACCAAAATGCTATTTTCTTATATTAGACAGATACTGTGAACCTCCAGGTAGATTAAATCGACAAAATAAGATCGATTTCTTTCTCATTTATATTTATATTTTTCAGGTATATCGAGAGGTTGTGTCGAGATCAGAGACATTATTTGTTATTGATTCATTAAGTCCACTCTACAATATTGGAACCTCTCGTTTAACTCGTAAAATATTGATTTTAGACATTTCTCTTACATAAACATTTCTGTTGGAAATTAAATTTTCTTTAATAAAGGTCATTTTATAAATTTGCGTAACTCAAAGGGTTAGGCACTAAAGGTGAAATTTAAGTGGAAAGTTTATCTAAATATTGTAGGTATTCTACATATAAAAAAATTATAATGAAGAAACATGTTGATAATATATTTACTAAAAGAAAGTTCATTAAGTATAAATAGCTCAGATGACTATTTAAATATCTCGAGAGTAGAGAGGATTAAACATTCAAAATTATATAATTTTTTCTGAGAAAAGTAAACATTTTTTTACAAAAATAAAAGCGTTTTAGATAAAGGGTGTTCCTTAGATTGAATGTGAAATTTTTTATTGAAATTCCATATTTTTGGATAAAACGAAGCAAAAAGACCCCCACCTCCCTAAGAGCCTCACGTAATTATGGACACCCCCAAATTTATTTTGAATTTAATAAAATGAATAATATTAAGAAGATATATTTAATTAAGAATGTTTAAGTAGTTTCAGTTGATATTTTCCGGAAAATCTATTGGTTTCCTCATAAAAATAAGAAAACTAACACCAAAATCTAAAAATTTAATGTAATTAACACACATCTTGATTTTATTGAAATAGAATTTATATTCTGAAGTAATTTCTTTGTTCTTCTTCTTAAAAAAGTTTTTGAGAACTTTTAACTTCATTTCATAATATCCATATATTTTATTAGGATTATAAAATTTGATATGATTCTTCTAGTTTTAATAATTCCTTGATTCAATTTTGTCTTTTTTATGTTCGGATAAAGAAAGTTAAGTTTAAAAAATACGACTTTTTACGGCTTCACTTTATATAAAAGAACCGTCTGGAGAAAATCTTAAATTCAAGTTATTTTATTAAGGAAAAAAATAATTATTAATATTCATGACTGAAATAATCATGAACTAAAATTTTACGTTGATTGAGATTAGTCATAAATATTTTATTGTCTATTGATATTAAAATTTATTGATATTACTTGCAAGAACTAGTTTCATAATATTATTTTATAATGAAAATTTAGTTATTTATTTAAACAGCGCAGCGTTACTTGCATTTTTACAACATTTTAATTATCATATGTTTACAAATTTTGAATTTATGGACTATTCATACATATACATAATATATATACTTAAACGTAAAATTCGATTTTAGTGTCATTTTAAGTTTTTTTTTTTGTTAACAGATAAAAATGTTAGGGTTTGATATCTATGCGAATCAGTCACTTTTATAGACGTTTATCTATTCTTACGAGTACTATATGAAAATATTTCTTTGGCGTTTTATTGCACGATATAGTTTATTTCATATTTTTACTGCACGTATTTAGTTATCTACCATATTTTTATTTTTTTAAGAGACAAAAAAATAAATGTTTGACTAAGGTATTGTAAAATAATTCAACAAAAAAAGGAATAATTTATTTACTCTCTCTTTCTATAATTTTTCTAATTTCATTATGATCCGGAAATATCTTTCAGGTTATTTTAATGGAAAGAATTTTAACTTAACATTTTAAATTCATTTGATTTGGGAGATGTTGAAATAGAAAAAAATTATATAATTTACTTTATTTACCAGACACAGTCCGAAAAAATTTAAGATGAAAGCCTGACTACTGAAGCCTAAAAATGACTATTTTAAAAATTTTGTTTCCAGTTAGATATGTTAGATTTAAACATGACAGACTGGAATCTGAAAAAATTGTTGATTACAAATTTAAGCATATTATATTCGTAAATGTACACTGTTAAAAATATTGTAAATTTACTTTAGGTATGTTTACATTACAAGTAGATAGGAAATTTACAGGGTTGCATATAGTAAAAATAAAGTAAAAAAATTACTATATCCATTGGTAAAATCATTTAACTCATTGCAAAAATACAAAAATAAATTGTGACTTTAATTTTTTCTTGTATTAATTAGATACATATTAGTAAAAAATATATTGTAAGATTACAATACTGGTATGTAATATTAGTAAAAAGTTTTGAGGACCGACTTACCATTTTTTTATAGTAAAATTATATAATAAATTTTTAACAGTATACCATAGAATGTTTGTTAAAAGAAGAGTTTCGGTATTCTAAATAATGCTAAATTGCATTATTTAGAATACCGAAACTCTTCATTATAGATTAAAATTTCTACTTAACAATGGATTCTATTATTATTTATCAGTATCTTTAAGAGTTCGGAGTTATTTGACATTTATTTTTTTCAAGTTCAAGTATGTGACATTCGACTTTCGATCCGATGATTTTTTTCTAAAGTGGCTAAATGCTTTGGATCAGGGCTGTGGCCCAACATAAACTCATAAACTTCCATAAAACATTGAGATTTATATGTAGAGATATATTTATTATCTTTTTCGGAATAGGAATGTACATTTGTAGAATACATGAAACTTTTTTCAAGAATAAAAAAATACACTATTAACAAAATTATAAGCTCAACTAATAAGATCAAAAAAATAATGAAGTTTCGAATATTTAAAAATTATTCTTTTTCTCATATTTTCATTTTTTTAAATATTTATTATTTCAGCAATTTAGTATATGCTAGGACACCAACCAAGTCTATAGATAGCATTCTACAATTGTACAAGAGGACAAGGAATTTTGATTTTCTAGAACAATCACAATTAATTGATAATTTCTTTCCTGGACTAAAACTTGCCAGGACTTGCCTTTTAGATCTTTGCACGTTCTTACATGTCAATTGATAATGGATAGCCAGGGATTATTATATTCGTAACCCTTTTCAAAAATAAATTATCAGTCCTCATATCCTTCTTTAATCCCATTCGATTTAGGTAAATCAGGGCTGTCTAACCCGTAGCCGAATATAAAGTCATGAAATTCCTTAAAACATTGAGATTTATATGTAGATATTGAAAAATACAACAATTTGGTCTGATAATTTTTTTCTCTAAAATAAGAAATGTGAAAATCTACTGTGAAGTTTTCAAAAAATAAAAGTGCTATTTTATTTTTTATATCTGGAACTAGATTTCAAGATTTACGAAAAAATAATCATCATTTATGTCTATTTTTGACTCCATTTTCATTAGAAATAAATTTTCTACTTGCAAACTTTCTGATCCAATGTTCTAGAACAAAAATTAGATACCGATCTGAAAAAAATAGTATATTTTCTCTTTATTAGAATTTTATCTACTCTTATTAAACGAGCAAATATATATATATATATATATTTATTTATTTGTTTATATATATTTATTTGTGTATATATATATTTTTTTGTTTCTATTTATATTTGTATCTTGGTTTTATTTTGAAAACCACTCTACCGATTTTGATGAAATTCACGGGTTAAGGGGTTTTTGGGGTGACAATTCGATCTGTCACGGTCTCATCTTCAACAAAATTGTTTTTGATGGGTTTTTTCGTAATCAAATTAATTATTCTCAGGTAGACAAATCCCATTCTTAGGGTTTTAAAAAAAGGTTACTCTTTTCCTTTTGTTCCCAGGCAGACAATGGGTCGGGTTAATCCTTTATTCTCAAAGGCCTTGAAGAAGTATTGTGATTGTGGATTTTAACATATTTGCTCTCCCTAAACTTTAGAAATATTAATAAACTTTTTATAATTGTTTTTATAAAGAACTTTATTTATTTAATAGAATAAAAAATAATCAAGAATTTATTTAAAAATATATTTCGCATAAGCAGGTCTCAATTTTCTGAAAAAACAACATATTTTGATAGGTTTTATTTATTAACAATTGGATGAATTAAAATGAATCAAATGGTTGAATCAAAACAGGTGCAGGAGGCGGGGTGCAGTGGTGGGGGATCCGGGGGTAGGGCAAGGTTTCGGGGGTGGGGTCGAGCGGGGTGGAGGTGGGTGGGGGAACAGTGGGCGAATATTATATATTTTTGTATTTTTTTTAATTTGAAAACGACTCTCAAATAAAAATCGACATTTTTATCTGAATTTTAAATTAAAAATAATATCAAAATAAAGCTTTTAACTGAAGGAAGAAGGTACCGAGCATCGCTCGGTGCCTCCAGGTACTATTAATTATCTAGCCAAGAAAAAATATAAACAAATACTAATACATAATATCACTTTCTGTAAGTATGTAAGTATGTATGTATGTATGTATTTACATATACTAGAAGTTATTTTCAAGTATAAAATTTACAAAAAGTAAAATTAGAAGCTCACTATGATCTAAAAAAATAATAAAGTTCTTATAGTATTTCGACATTATTATAACTATCTTTTTTGATTAACAAATATCAAGAGAATTATAATATTTTATCCGCGTCCCGAAACATTTGTTTTTTCTTCAAATGTGGCCCGTGTAAGCCAAAAGGTTGGACACATATGTTTTGGATTAAAAATATATTTTTTACTTTACACCTAAGGAAAATTAATTTTTCGTGCATGTACCATATATTAACACGAATGACTACTTGCCTAGCGGGACGAAAACATTTTGAGTCGTTACGGTTAGATAAGCAAAGATGCATTCTTTTATTTATATTCTATTTTATTTTATTTTATTTTATTTAGTTGTATATCAGAGATTTCAAGTTGTGTATAGAAAAAGATTTAAATTTTCTTAGAAAATATCAGGAGAGTGTCATCTATTAGATCCAATGGAATGGATTATTTTTAATTAAGCCAGAAGGGCTGTTTTTCATCCCCTCGTGAATTAAACCTGAGTGCCAGCAACAACAATCTGGGCCATTAGCCTACTCTGTGAGGTGCGAACCCTATCACATAATATATAAACTCGCTAAATATTTTACTCAAAGTTTTAAATCTTCATTTGAAAAACAACCCTTTTTACATATAATTAAAAATAATCCATTCCATCGGATCTAAAGATGACACTCTGTTGTGATTTTCTAAGATTATTTAGTTGTATTGGATTATGAGAATTGAATCTTTGAAAAATAAAGGGTAAATAGTATATTTTTTTAATAATAAATAATACATATATTTATTTTAAATAAATTAAAATTTTCATTTGAACGGAACATTTTTTGATATGAATTGGGCCTTTTATTGTAAATCTCTCAATCCTTAAACAACAATGTAAACCTATAGATTTCACAGATTTTATGCCATTTGCCTTGCTATATTTTTTGTCCCGGAATACAAAGATTTCTCTGTTTTGGTAATTAAATTACGATTGAACACTTAAAAATAAAATTTCTCCCTCAGAAATATCTTAATTTATAATGTTAAAATTTAATTAATGACTTGTATTACAAATTTTATTTTTTGGTAAATTATTAGAATTAAGTAAATGGCAAATTTAATCACATAATTCCATTAATATTTCCATAAATATCTAGTTTATTTATTAGTACCTTAATATTAAAAATAATTACAAAACAAATATTTAATAGAGGCTTAAATATCATGATTATTATTTCATTGTCGCTGACATAAAAGGGATTGTTTGTAATTAATCGTTCACGTCTCCCTGGGCATCTATTTCCAAAGACACTCCCCTCTAACGCCTATTTTAAAAACAAAGAGAAAAAACAAAACAAAGACTTTCCACAATGAATCAGCCTGGCCTATAAGAAAATCTTAGATTCCTCCTAATTCTAAGCTGCAAGCTATGACTTGTCTAATAGCACTTTTCGTTATTTACGATCTTAAATATTGAGAGCTCTTAGAAATGGATTAGTTCAAAAATTCTCGAATCATCTTTATTTATTCCTTTTTTGTATTATTACTATTTTAATCGTTCCTCGGCGAGAACAATTTTTATTCCAACAAAACTCGTCTGGGCTTGTCTTTGACATGCATGAACTAGAAGATATATCTGCCAGGCAGAGAATTCAAACCTTATATCAGCACCCTTTTCGGAAAATCATTCATAATCAGTAGAGATTGTGGTGTTGGTGCAAGGTGAAACATCTTTAATAAAGATAAGAGTAAATAAATATTTTATTTAATATGGATTTACTATGAGTTAAGGATACTGGGTCACTTATTTCACATTAAAATTAAAAAATTAAAAGATATAAAAAAAAAAAAATAAATTTTTTTTTTTTTTTTTTCTTTTTCAATATATATATTTCGGGCTATCGACCCATCTTCTTTTTTTTTATATCTTTTAATTTTTTAATTTTAATGTGAAATAAGTGACCCAGTATCCTTAACTCATAGTAAATCCATATTAAATAAAATATTTATTTACTCTTATCTTTAGAAAATCATTCATTTTAATTGCCCTTTGAAACTATGCAACAATTTTATTTCATTTCAATAACCAATATATTTTTAAAGAAATGTGGGTAAATTCTATAAAAATAATTTACGCAATAAAGATCAAAATTAAATAGACATCTGGTCCGGCCCAAGAATCGAACCCCTTTTTTTACTTATCCGTTCGTGACGCTCTAACCAACTAGCTCGGTTCTTTTTTAGATATAGGATATTTCAAAACTCGAATCCAAATTTCAGTGTCGATGAAATACTCATCATCATTAAGTTATTTAAATCTAAAATATAAAATATGTAGATTAAGGTCTTAATGCATTGAATTAGCCCTTGTCTCTTCTACAGTCTTCCAATTCTTTTTAGTACAGATATCATCCATCTTTTTTTAATGCCAGAAATGACACCTTATGCTTCCCAAGATGATAATCTTTCCTTCGTATTTTTAGGCACTGGGCTTCTAAGCAAGTATAATAAAAACCTCAATAAATAAATTTATGATTTATTTTTAAATGGCTTTATCATGTTTCATCTGACTAGATTTAACTCTCCTACTAGAAGATGTATATTATTTTTCTGTTTTTGATTAATTAATAAATTGCGTATAAATAATACTCTATACTTTTTCAAGATTTATTTATCTCTTACTACGTTTAAAGTATGTTCTTAGTTTAGGTATAATTATAAAAAGAATGATAAAAATTCTTCGTTAAATTTTTAATACCTTTTAATGCTTCTGATGGGGCTTAGAATAAGAGCCCATCTTAGTGGATTTCTTAAATCCTACTCGAAAAGTAATAAAATCCGTATTATCGTATCCCACTTAAGTGCATTTAGAGGATCGGCATTTGATTTGAAAATGACTTTTCTTTGGTTATATACTATATATGTATACATTATGTTGAAATTGTATATAAATCTGTCAATTAATAATATTAATTATTACCCCAGTTTATTTATAATATTGAAATTTACAGTATGCGAGGGAATAAAATAAATCCCTGGATAGTTAAGCTCATAGGTTCCGCGGCAAGAAAGGGAAACTTACAATTTTTTAGAACTTCGAGACACAAAATACCACTTACATTAAAAGCCATTAATCAGATGGAGATAGGAATTACAACAATTTTCAGGGATTGAGATCAAATAGAGAATGCCAGAAGACCGACTGGTAAAGAAAGTGATGACAAACAAGCCGGTTGGAATAAGAAGTAGAGGTCGTCCTAAGAAGAGATGGTATGACGTTCTGGAAGAAACAAACCTATAGGTTTAAAAATAAGAAGAAGAAGAAGAAGAAGAAGAGATCAAATATACCAATTATGTACATTTTTGAGATAGCAATTACAAAACTTTAGTAATAGCCAAGCCTGTCATTTTTTTACCCCTTCAAGTCAAAAGCACAACAAAAGGTAACTAATTTTAAGATGTTTTCCATCATTTATGATCATATCCTCAATTTTATAAGATCAAGTTTTAGTAAAAATTGATATGTAACATAATATGTATATTAGCACTAGAATACATGATTATCCTTACTCAATACTGATATCCCGAACAGAAATTAGTAAATTGTGACATAGAGTGAACTCATGAGTATGTATCCTTATAAAATCATCGATCTTTATAATTGAATCACTGATTTCATAAACACCCTTACTAGTAAATGACGAGTATTAGTTTACTCATTTTTATTGTAACTTGGCAAAACTATATATGATAAAGAATTATTTTAAATAAATTTTAATTTAAACTTCGATTTGCAATAGTATAATATAAAAGATAATAACAAACTAATATGAAATAATGAATGGACTTAAGTTGTTTCTGAAATCAATCATTCAATTGTAAGTTTACAAAAATATGATTTAAAATATTTTTTTTCAAATTTCATTTAATATTACTTTTATTCAAATATCTGCCTATAATCCATAATATTAAAAAAAAAATTGATTTCAACTAGTTCCCCCCCCTTACACACAAAAGCTTTTATGATTATAAAAATATATCTGAATGACCTGTGACCACTTAAGAAAGCACAGCCTTAAAACAAAAAAAACTCAGAAGAGAGCAGCACTTAATAGAAACGCCTGTCCTTAGACAACCTGCTGGTTTGGAAACATTTCATTCTTCATTACTGCTTTAAGTCCAGGCCTTGTGTATTTTAGCTTTAAAGAACCTAGAACTTTTACTTAATATTTCAATAATTCCATTCTACGATATTATTGTTACCTATAGAAATTGGATAAAAATCGAACAAGCGCTTTCGCCAACTCTTTTATTCCTATGACCTCCAGAGACTGGAACTCGCTCCCAGTCACCATCTTCCCCGCGACTTATAACCTGCAGCTGTTTAAGGTATCCACTGTCGTATACTGTCGACTCCTACCCAGCCCATAAAAACACTTATTCGTCTTCTTTTCACGATTGAGGGGCCAACTCAGGCCTTTAGGGGATGTACCTTTTTGGTGTAACTCCTTCTCTCATCATTATCATTAAAAAAAAAATATTTTCAATAAACAACAATACTATAAAATCACAAGAATTTATAACCAAAAAGATCTGAAATTGAATGGATTATTTTAATTATACTAGTAAGTCAGAAGGGTTGTAAGTCAAAATTAGTTGCTTATTTTTCTAGTTATAGGAAAATCTTTTCCGCAAAAATTCTTCCCAATTACACCGACATCATTCCTGCAGGCTAAAAATGATTAGTTAGTATTTATTTTTATCTATTTATAATGATTATAAAATTATATAAAAGATAAAATAAAATTCATTTAAAATTTCATTCATATTATTATACTGTTCTTAACAATAAATTGTATTGTACCCTTGTGTATCTCGTGATGGCAAAAATATTTTTATTACAAAGAAAATGATAAATTTAAGATTTTAATTAAAGATAATGGAGTGAATTAATCATTAGTGATTGCTAAAATGAAAAGGGATAATTCTTATCAGATCGTCCATTCAATTATATACTATCTGTAATTTGAAAAGAAGAATGAAGGTTATAATCTCTCTCTTCATATTCGCACTCGAATCAGATTTAATTATTTCATGTACAGAATAGATGAACAAATAAAATATAAAATTTCAAATTGTTATTTAGTTCCAATAATATTTATATTAATTTTATTAGCCACTTTATCATTTACTTGAAACAAAAACGAGATTATCAATGATTCAATTAAATTTTTTGTTGTTCGGATCGCTAGACCTAAAACAAGAGAATCTTAAAAAAGTTTTTGCATTATTGCATATTATTAGTTTTATTCCAATAATTTACATTAATATGTAGGTAAATTATTTTTAATAAAAAACATATCTAGGAAACTGCTTACCAAATAATAATATCAATGCGAAGTTGATCGGATAAAATATTTTTCTTGAAAATTTGATGAATCGTTGGCTAAGGTGTTTATCAAAAAATCAGTTTCGGTTGAAATCAAGTAGATTAGATATTTTTAATGAGTTATTTTCATCAGATTTCCAACTGCCCAATAAAATAAAATAAATATATGTGACCCTCATCCAGACAAGCTCACGAGGGAAGTGAAACTTATTTACAAGTTATATAAAAATAAAATCTACGGCTAAATAATTTATATCTCCTAATTTTAATAAATTTTATTTGTATGGACTATATTAGTGGGTTTTAAGAAATTATTTCCCCTCTATTGAGTAATTTCCCCTTTTTTGTAACAAAAAATCAAACAGATAAGTCGCTAAATAATTTTCACTTCAATAAAATGAAAATTATAAATATGTAACGTCCCTAAATATATTCTTTATATTCTGGATGGTGAAGTAAATATTTACTTGAAAAAGTTAATTAAAAAACTTCTTGTTGAAAAATTATTTGTTTTACATTGTTCAATATTAGACCTCGCTTGTTATTTGTAGAAAATTTTCTTCTCTTTAAAATTATTTGTTAGTTTGTGGATTGGATAAATAAATTAGAAGATACAGATAATTAAAGTCGTTAATACATGTATTGTTCATAGTTTATTGTTTATTTAAATTATTTACTCTTTTAGTTTTACTGGCCTATGTCATCAATGGTACTAGTATGCACCTGTCAAACCTTGTCTTTTTAAAGTGATAGGTTTAGAGCTTCTGAAAATGCAAGGGAGCTTGCCCATTCAAAACACACTCTTCTTCCGATTTCTACTCTCGATGTTTCTTTGGATTGTGAGATAGTATGTATGGCCAAGGTAAACATACTCCACGACTTCAATGGCAGTATCATCAACGATGATGTCCATCCCAACCCACCCCATTGTTTTGATTGTCGTGGTATTAAGTTCAACTTTCAACGACTTCATTGAGTTCTTGGATCAGTTTTTATATTTCTTTTTTACTTGAACTTACTATGTAGAACAATGTCATCTGCAAACCTTAAGTGATTTAATCTTTCCCCATCTATATTTCCACCTTTCTTTGTCCAGGATAAGTTTTTGAAGACATCTAATCCCATATTAAATAATTATCCTTAATCTATGCGTACTGAATCTTTGACCCCGGCAATAAATATTTTACCTATATAGATGATATATCTACGTTAGAAGTTTTTCTTTGCGGAATGGTAGATTTATAATTGAGAATTGGATAGACAGTCAGAAATAAATAAAAGAAGTATTTATTGGAACGTTTTCCTCTGAAACGTCGTTTTCAAAACATTGTAAAGTCAAAACTTTTCAGAAAATACTTTTTTAGTGGAAATAATCTTATTTATTGTATTTCTGAACTGCCTTCCATCCAATCCTCAACTTTATATATACTTTTAGTATAGATAAATTAATTTAATTTCGTCTAGTACAATTTTAAACTTAAATTACCAAAATAAAAAGCTAAAAAATAATTAATTATACATAAAAGAAAAGTAAGTGAAAGAATCCAAAGTGAAGCTCTTGTTGGAATATTTTGATGTCCTGAGATAAAACTAATGAAACGATAACAGCCACGACGAAAAGATAGTAAGTGGGTGGAAGAGATGTAGATAAAAACGAGCCAAGACGGTGAACAGGAGTGGAAAATGAACAAAAAACGAAAACATTGAAACTTGAAATATTAAAACTTTTTTTTTCTGATATTGCTTTTTATATACAGAAGATATAATGATCCTCTAAAGCCATAAAAAAACTCTAAAGGACTCGCTTTTCTTCATCCATTCCTTCTCCCCTATTTGTAAATACTAAAAAAAAAAGAAATAATAATAATAATTTTTAAATGGATGCAACTAAGGAAGTTTGGCTCCAAAGACGTTATTTTGTTTCTCCTGCTGTTTTTGCATTTTTATGATTATTTCATTTTAAAATGAACACATGTTAGCAATAACCATGTTATGTGCTTCTCCGAAATGTTGTATTCAAAAGGTTCAAGCTACGGGAACAATAATAAAGAATAAATACATTGTATAATAAACATTCGTCGCGAAATAGATGATTACTTAGTTCTTTTTTAAAATGCAACTGAACACACAGCTAGAACTAGTTGGAGGCAAGGGACTAAAAAAATGTTTGGATACAAAATTAAGAAATTACATAATTAAATTTCATAGATTTTTTAAAATAAATATAAGGTTCGTATTTGTAAAATAAATTCTGAAATAAAGTATAATTACCAAAGCCAGTTCTAGGATCCTCGTTCCTAGCATGCAAAATATAATTGAAAAGTGTATGTATATATATATATATATATATATATATGTTATATGTAATTTATTTGGTTGAGACTATAGTTTTGAAGGGTTGACCTTCAACATCACTGTTTTTAATTAAAATTATTTTATCTATTATTTCTTATGGAGTCAGTCACCAAATGAATTTGAAAATTTGTTTACATAGCAATCTGGCTACTCAAACAGGTTTAAGTCAGAGGTCGGGGAACTTTTTTAGCCATTACCCCAAAATATTTTTGCGTAGGTCGCTGTTACCCCTACATTCTGAAAACCAATAAAAAAGCAAGGTTATTATTTATTGAATTAATTGGAATTTACATGAAAACTATCTGTAAGTAAATAAAAATTGTAAACATTAACATAACTCAAACGCTTTTACGTTTTAGAAAAATGATATTGTTTCATTTTTGCTAAAATGACTTCAAAATTAGGACTTTTTGACGTGACCGCAATTTGAATACAGTTCTCGGATTTCAGCCGATTTCTGTTCTTCCTTTTTACGTTTAATAAAGTCGAAAAAGACTTTTAAAAGAAAAAAAATATACAAACACTCACCATGACAAAAAAACACATAACTTCTATTAATGTTTTTATATTTTTTTAATTTTTATTCATTTTACAATTTTGAATTTCTGGAAAAGCTTTCAAAGTAAAAATACTAGAATAGATTATAAAATAGAAAATTTTAAAAACGTCCTTATTACGCCCGATAGTTTCATTCTTACCCCATTTGGGGTAATTTACCCCGGTTCCCCGACCTCTGGTTTAAGTGGACGTGGAAACCTGTTTATTAATTTTATTTTTAATTGCATTTAATTTCAAAACTTTGTGAATAGCTATGCCTTGATGATGACAGGAGTGGGTCAAAGCGTTGAAAAAAAAAAATTAAATTTTATTTCAATTTTATTCAAATCGACCTTTTTATCTGAATTAAAATTTTAAAATAATATTAATATATTGCATTCAACCAAATCCAGATAATACGTAAAGAATAGTCTAGGAAAGTCGTCCGCCTGTATCTTTGCAACCGAAAGACGTCTCTGGATTGGACTAGCCTCCCCTACAGGCGTCCTCGTTAAAATAATATTTTTCATACTGTTTAAAATTTGACGGCCATCTCCCATGAGTTCATTTCCTATTTTTCTAATTCGCATTGGCGGCGCCAGGGGTGGTCGCGGTTGGGCAAGCGCCCAACCTGAATTATTCTCGCTCAACTTGCTACTAAATTGACCAATTAACCAAAAAATATTGAAAAACCGAGTTCATAAAATAAAGTAAAGGTAAACCATTGCTTTCAATATTATAAGCTCTATATAATAAAAATAGAATATTTATACATTATACCTAAACTATTAACAAAGAATATCTAAATTATAGAAAAAATCTGAATTACTCAAAATAATGCACATTTTTACTCCCCATCTCAGGGCTCGGTCTCCAAATTTTTTTGCAGGGTGGCGCCGCCACTACCATTGGCTAAATGTACTTTAGTATCCATAGTCAACCAAATAAAAAATAAATAAAATAAAAAATTAACCACTTGTTATAAATAAAAAAAGAAAAATGTATTAAAATTCAGATTTAATTATCAAAATTATAACCTCTGATAACTATTCGTAATAAAATATATCCTATAATAGAGAAGTTGGAGTAAACTTTCGGATAGGGGAAGGACTTTTAAATTCGGTTCAATACTCTCTAAGATTAGCAACCATACATAGTACATACCATAATTATATAATATACAAATACATATACATCGTACAAACACATTTCCTTTTTTGCATGTAGATAGATATATAGATTTAGAAAATACAAAATAATAAGATGATTCCTGTCCATGATTTATAAAATTTGAAGATGTTGCAGATTCATAGGGATGTGGGCAAAATATTTTTTGTTTTTTTAAACAAAAATTAATCATAGTTGAACCTTTTATCATTGATCTATTTTGACTTAATCAGCAACTTGTTTTTAAAGTAAATTCACAACTAAATAGTAAAAATGCAATGACACTAGGATACTAAAATTTGGTATGGTGGTAGCTTTTGGAATACTAATTAAAAGAAAATCGAAATCTCATAAGTTAAATTTTATGAAAATTAATAAAAAAAAAATTGTTGAATTCCGCATACTTTTGTTAATAAAAATTGAAAAAAAACGACTTCAGCGAAAATAGAATATATTTTATCTTTTTTTAGCGCACCTTTGAAGTTACATTTTTCTTTTTGTAAAAAGTTTTTTATACCTCATAGATACATATAATAATATATTTTCTTATAACGAACCTCTAACTAAAAGAAAAATTGTCTGTCTTCATTGAGTGAGTCGTCTATTATTTTTCTAATTATACAAATGAACGTTTCAGATTTCAAATAACCCCTTTGGTATTATTTCTCTATACTATATCCTTTCTTCTCTGATCCCGAACGAATTAATTAAGTCAATTCATTAAATTCAAGAAGCTTCTCTTTTTCTTTTCTTTCCTAAATTGATTGTATGAGAGGACTTTTTTATAATTTTTTTTTTTTTTTTTTTTTTTGTCTGACTGGATGTGAAAGTGAATAATGAATCCTTATTAGTCTCGGCAGATGCCAACAGCTCGAATGAAAGAAAAAGAAGTGCGAGCCAACCACGGTGGAAGGAGGACGATCCTCTAGAAATATCATCCTCATAATTATCATGTAACATTTGTTCCAAGTACAAATCACCAATTAAATCACCAAATAATAACCATGTCATGACCAAAAGGACTTTGTTTTATGGTTTACTTATGAATTCGTTATTTTTCGCTACATTCTTTTTTGAAAATAATAATAATAATAATATATTTATAAAAGATTTTCCTACTATTGCTATTCTTCTTTTGTTTTTGTTTTGTTTGTTGACAATAAGAATAAAAGAAATGAAAATAATAAAATTGTTGAAAATCCCAACAAGAGTCGATATCTATTCGCAGTATATAGAATTAATAATTACATGTAATGGATTAGGGAATCTTTCATGACATCTGGTGGCAAAAAAATTTCCGGAAATAATTACCATTCTCACGCATAAGAACAATATTATTAATTTAAATTGTTTCCCAGTGAGTTCAAGATTGGGTTTATTAATTTTTATTGTTATACGCTGACGACACGTGTTAACACGTCCGCTGACGAGTGCTAAAAAATTAATCAATTATTTCAATTAGGAGTGTGCACATTAGGCTGAAGTATCGTGTCGTGTTGGGTCGCCACATAACACGCTCGCTGACGCGTCAGCTCTAAATATAAATTCCCAGAACTCGTCAGACCGTCAGCCATGATGAATATGGAAGAAGAGCTCATAGAGCATGTCAAAAAATTCCCAATATTATATGATCAATCAGAAAAGGATTATAGAAACAAAAATTTAGTGAATCATTTCTTTGTCAAGAAAATATTTTTGTAATTTATTTGAGTAAATAAAATACCCTAACCGATCACGAAATTCAGTAACCCTAATTTTTTGAATAACATAAAATTTCATATTCATAATAATATTCATATTCATCTATGTATTTTAGTTCATAATTAATAATATGAGGTATCAAATTTGAGAATTCAAATAATATATTTAAATAAATTTAATAATTATGTAATATGATCATTATTAGTTAGAGTTCCTTTTTACTTTATTATTATTTGTATGGGACCTTTAATTACTCAAAATCATAGCTACCCAACCATACTTAAAAGTTCATAGAATTGTACTTTGGTCATCCTATAATACATTAAAAATCGTTCTTCGTCTTCTAATAGTTGGGGCATCAGATGTTGAAAGTCCCCGTAAATTGATCGGCCACTATTTATGCGGTGCACTCATATTCTGCTTGAGTGGTGAGCAGCCATACAAGCTGTTATTTCCTAAATCTATTCTTCCTCCTCTAAATCATCCAAAAGTCTCTTATCCATTCCGTAACAATGTATTCCTGTCTGTATAAGCAACCAAAGAACAACTAACGAGTTAACACGTCAGCGTAGTGTGCACACCCCACCTGACGCTGACATGTTAACCGATGAGAACTTCAGCTGACGAGTTAAGTCAGCGTAGTGTGAATGTGGGTTAAGAAAGGAAAAATTTGTCAACCACCTATGATTATGAAGTTTTTCATAAATTTCTGGATTCTACAAACAGTTTTAACTCTCGAAGAAGCTCTACAGATCGTTGTAGGGCTTTTTCCTTACTAAGCCATCTAATTTCCGAACGCAACTTTTAAGTACCATTTTATTTTTAATAAATCTGAATACTCAAGTCACAAGCCACATTAAAAAGGTACGCGAAAAACACGCTGCTAATTAGCTAAATAGTTTCTATTTAAATCACGGTATTTTGTAGTACTCATCTGTATATCTTTGAGTAATAGAGATCTTTAATGAATAAATAAATTAGGGAAATCTAAAAAGGCTACGGGTTGACCAGCATCGATCTATATATTAATTATATAAAGGCCAATTATATAGTGCCTATATAGATTCTCAAAATCTATATAGAGACAATATAGTTACTATATACCCATATGGAAATTTTGGAACGGTCGGAGATCATTCCGGCCATCATCCAATACCAGATTGATATCCGAAAGCAGTATCTGTCTGGTGTCAAAATGATCAGATCATGCCCACATCAGATTCTATGTTCGTCGGAGACAATAATCGGTTATCCAATAGACAGTGTCGTTCTCACACAATTTTCTGATGTCAATCTGATCCTGTTTTCAAATATCGTTTGGAGAACTAAATGATCAGATCATGCCGACATCAAATTCTATTTTCTACGGGGGCAATAAACGGTTATCGAATAGACATTGTTTGTCAGAGTCATTCTGACACAATTTTCTGATTTCAAATTGATCCTGTTTTCAAGAATCGTTAGGACACATTCTTATTATAAATAAATAAATAATCAATTTTTTTTAAATAAATTTTTTATTAAATAAAAAAACTAACAAAATAAAATAAAATATTTTATTAAACAAAAAAACAATTATATATTATGTGAGAAAAATAGTTAGCATCATTATTTTTTCCATACGCTCGTTCCGAAGCTCCGGCCAGCCACTTACTATCTTTAGGTAAAAGTTCTCTAGTTGCCACCCCCCGTAAATTCTCTAATGATTCTGAAAAACAATAAAATTATTTCAAATATAATTTTAATATTTTTCAATTTTTAATAATATTATTATATTACCTGATATATGTTTAAAAATGAAGTTTTATTAAACGAAAATTTTCTTCCTCCGTTCCTCCTCACGAATGCCCCGTTGTCCACTATAGTCATCTTGGAATGAATCAAAGCTTTGATCAAGTCAGTTCGTTTTGATTTATACACCTCTCTTATGCAAGTTATCAATTTTACATTAATAAATGTAACCTGAAAAAATAATTCTTGAATTCATAAAAAAACATTTAAAAAAAGAATTTTCTCGTAATTTCTCGAAAACAAAAATAATCGAATAAACTTACAAGTTTCTCCTCTTCGATAATGATGATCTATTTATTGAACTTGTGCTTTCACTGGACATAACAAACTTTATTGGAATATATTTTTGTCTCGTTTCCGTTTGAAATTTCGATATTTTTTTGTATAATGATAAGACTACATTTTTAAACTATAACGAAATTTATATATCACTTACGAAAATTATTACTTGAGACGGATATTATAGTAAAAGAGATAGAACACACCCTTTGCTATTTGTAAAATGACATCTGTATCAAACTTGGTGGTTATGTCTGGGCCAATTTGATAAACAAAGAGAAGTCACGTGTTTGAAAAATCCATTTTAAAACTGGCCCAGTCTCCGCCAGAGGGAATGTCCGTCGAAATTTTGGGAGTCTGTTAGGAGACCATTTCGACACCAATCTGATATTAATTCTAATCTCCGTCCGATTGAATGTCGGTTTAGTCTCAGACTTGCCACATGGGTAGTTTGCAACATTGTGCTACTAGGGTATATAGTTCATAATTTTTTTTCTAGAAGCTATTATCAGTCCCAAAACATATTCGAAATTTAGATCAATCTGTTCCGTCAATCCTGAGATTTTTTTTCTGTTTTTTACATATTTTGCTTTTTCTCAAAAACCAATTGAACTAGGAGTCTGAAACTTTCAGGATCTTATTATTTTATTAATACCAACTTATCCCCTAAGTATCAGTCAATTATTTCTAGGGGGCCGATTCAGTATGCTTATACCCCTATGCCCTTTATTTACTCAAACCCAGATCAGCAAATGGCGATTCCCCGTTGTCTACTCCATTGGTAATAAAATACAGGATACAAATTATTTTCTTGTTCTGTACTTTTTGGCATAGAGATTTCCAATTATAATATCTTGTATTTCAATTACTTGTTGCTGATTACTGCCCATCACTGGTTTTCACAATTAAACGTTTATAATAGCGTTCCTTTCAAAAATTGTTTGTTAATTTTACATTTTATTTATTTTCTCGTTTATTATATTTATAAATAAATAAATGTATATAGATATAATATATAAATATATGTTCCTATTCTGTATCCGACTTTTCATTTATCTTTTAGATATATCAAAATTTATGTTAATTTCTCAGTTCAATTTGTCTTTTCATTTCTGTCTCCTACCTTTTACAAAGCAAGCATCAAACGAAACAGCCAGTGTTTCATTCAGCCTCTCTTACAAGTTCATGCTCTTGGTCAAATGTCACAATCATTTGTGAGGTTTAAAAAGTACACAATCCAAAAACTGTTTCTATTGGTTTTGCCCTTGATGGCAATCCAGAGGCCAAAGGGCTTTATGCATTACAAACGCGAACTATACGCTTGCGTCTATTTGCATTCAAAGCCTACGACCCCCCCATCACCTCTGGTCCACCTAAGGGTGAGACCAAAGCATTAGCCTCTAGCACCTCTGTTCCAGTGTTCCAGTGTTCCAGTGTTCCAGCCCCTTGCTCAACAGCTATTTACGCCCTCTGCATCCCTGCCAGGCAGCTCCATTCGCGCTTCAACGACTAAAACCCCCCAAAGGGGACACGAGGGACGTTAGCCTTTTAACTCGCAATTCATAAAGACAGGTTGCCTCATTCAGTTCCAACATAATAGTGGATTAAATAAAATATATCTTCAGAAAAAAAAAATCAATTTATTCGACACGAAAGTGGAGATTCTTCACCCTGAACTTTGACATCACCTTACAAATGAAGGAAAAAAGAGAAGATTTTATATTGTATAGAAGTTAATTGAAGAAATATCAAATAGGCAGGTCAGCCATTCAATGAAGCTAATTAAATTAAAAATGAATACATTTTAGACATTCCAATCAATTTCTTAATTAAAAAATATATACGTAGAGTGCTAGAATTTCTCCATGAAGAGAGAGGGTTTTAAATATTTTTTTAGCGTGTGAAGAGCTCCTTCTTACAGTATCTGGGAAGTATTGAGAGATTAACACATTACAAATTTTTAGAAGTAGAAATTTGTCCCTTCACGAAATAATTATCGGGGTCAAACTAAAGCCTCCCTTTCTGAACTCTTATTTAAAGTTATATGTCTCCGGAAAGACGGATAGTAGAAGAGAGTTCCACGCTCTAGAAGTCATAGGGATAAACGAATTAGCGAAAGCTTTTGTATAGCTAGTAATTAATTTAATTGCGAATGGATGTTAATGTTTAAAATCAGTGTATTCCGCTCAAATGAGGATTTAGAAGAATTTATCTCGTCAAAAAATTTAGGATGATTTTCTGTTCTAAGAAACTGCTTGCGATTCATTGAAAGCCTGCCCTTTTTGTTATTTAATTATTAAAATAATTTATTCCCTTTTAAAAAAACGATTTTTCATAAACTATAAGCTAGATTAAACATATTTATCTGTGGTAATTCATTTTAAAAATGATGATTTAATTTGTATATAAGACGTAGTTTTTAAAATGAATTATATTGCAAGAAGGTGGTTGGAATCTTTTGGAATTCATGATGGACCTAGAACCTAGATACGTTAATTGTAAAAAAAATAATCAGGGAACCTTCAAATATTATATATTTCTGATGAGATAATCTCATCAGAACGCACAAATCTCGTAGCCAACGACTTTTGGATATTCTGGTTCTTTGAAATGACACGTTAGCTCCCGTGGTGAACCCTAGAGGATTAAGAAAAACACTCGAACCTCAATCAGCCCTCTGCTGATTTTACAAGGATACGAAAACGACTACAGAATTAAATCTTGTAACGTCGTTCATTCTGACGATATTATCCAATTGAAAATATGCAATCTAGTTGGTTTCAGTCTTAAATTATCTTTTGGCAAACGATACAACCACCATTAAATCTAGGGCGTAATTTCTAAAAAAAGAACCCGAACGCTTGGAAAAATTAAGGTTAATTCATATTCTTTAGTACTTCTAGTTCTTGATTAAGTAAAAAAGAACTAGAACGTCGTACTGGAGCGCTCCCACTGAAATTAAGCCATGATCAAATCTGAAAAACAAAAATCATCTCACTTTCCATTAATTAAGTTAAAAATATGAATAGAAAGAATTAAGAATGCTTTGAGATTTTTTTAATTGAACATAGAATAACAATATGTCCAGCGACAAGATAAATAAACGCTTTTGGTATACGCACTTTAGATATCCACTGTGATTAATAAATTGACCGTAGGTATTGAGGTCAGTTTGTATTCTTTGAATTCTAAAATAAAAACACTTTATTTTGATTGATGATATTAAAAAAAGCATATAGAAATATAACAAAGTTAGAAGTAATATGTTGTCACTATACAATAATTATAATCAGAGAACGGGAGTGAAGAGAAAGGGGATTAAGGGGGTCGACGAGTAGGGTCTGGTAGCAGTTGGCATTAATCGCACCCTAAAGCCTTACGTATTAAAAGTGTTAGTGAGGGTAATTGTAATTAGCGTTTATGCTATTGTGTCGGAACAACAGCCAAGCAGGACAGGGGTTGTTAATCGAGCCACAAAAGTAACGCCGGGGCATGTTGTTCAAATTTTACTTTCACTTGTACAAAACAAACTACTCCGGACGTGCTTCTTGGATTCCCGGAAATTTGGGTTTCTCAAAAAATAATCCGCCATAAGAACTTTTAGAACGAAAAACTAATTAAAATTATAAAATAAAGCTATTTTAAAAATAGAAATATATATTAAAACACACAATTTCATAATCTAAGGTATTGAACTAGTAATACAACCCTCAATCATCTCACCTAATCAATACATTTATTATACATTTATTATAATATTAGCTACGCCCCCTGGACCACCACCCATGATGCTTCTCTTCCCCACCTTGGACCCCCACCTATCCCCCTGGATCCCCACCTCTCCTCCTGAACCCCCCACCTTCTCCCCCTTGAACTCTATCTCGTCTATCTCCAACCCTATCCCCGATGTCGGAATTATGGTACCTAATCTTGGAGTCAATTTTTATTGCTTTTTGAAAATAAATTTTATTTTTTTAGAGAAATGTTTTCGGAATTTAACAGAATTAAGGTAGTTGTTTCACGATAAGGGTGTTCTTAGGATTTTTTTGAAATTTAGATAGATTATTATTTAAATACTTCTGCATCGATTGGTGGCATAACAAAATTTATGAACAATATAGTTCCGGAGATATTAAATTCCAAAGATAGAGTTTTTCAGAATCTTATACATTGCACTATATGGGATATCGGAAAGTTTACATACATATTTTTAATTATATTTGAGAAACTCTTCTTACCATTGTTATGAAAAACTAAAGCAACATTAAACAATAACTAATACATTTTTTAAGAAAATTGTAATTCATACTTGCAACAGAGTTTCTGAGATAATAGTGAATAAATAATGAAAAATGTATAATGAAAAATTTACACTAAAAACAACCTGGCAACAAAGCATTTATTTAACCTAAAAAGTGGGTTAACTTTAGTACTTTTTTTACGTTTTTTCGCTTCAGCCATTGTCGCAACATATTTCAATCGCTTATTAAGAACTGTTTGTTTTATAAATCTTTCTTTATAATGTACTTTATCTGAGATTTCTATGATAAAATATATACAAGCTCGGACAGTGTTGCCAGATTTGTCAAACGAGCACGGGATTAGCTAGTATTAGTACATAAACAGCAAAAAGTATTGGGCTTTATGAATCCTTATTGTCTGTTCTTTATACTCTTCTACCATTAAATTTTTGCTAGTATTGTTGCAAAACAATTATCTTAAATGTTTTTTTTACAAATAATTTCATTTAAATTGATAACCATGGGGGTCAGATAGGCTAGGCGGTAGCATGACCGCTAGCTAACCAGGGGACCCGGGTTCGAATCCGACTCGAGGCATCCAGCTAAAATCTGACCCCCGGGGGTAGAGACAAATTTTAAGGAAAATATAACTAGTATCGTAATTAGCCTTATGGCTAGAAAGGCCGAAAAGCCAAAAAAAAAAAAAAAAAAAAAATTGGTAACCATGACTGTTTTTGTTGAGGGACGGACATACATAAAAATATAGGTACAAACATACAGAGACAGGCGCAAATGCCCTTTAGTAGTATGTGATGATCTCCGATTCGCTTAGTCCTCTTTCTGCAATTCTAAATTATAGCAATCAGAATCTATAAAATACATTTGTCTTTTCATACTTTAATTCTAAGAGAGAAAATAATTATCTTTATGTCGATTCCCAGTCATAAAGGCATTTCAGGGAATCAACTGCTTGACCAATTGGCAAAAAAGAAAGAAAATAAAAAAATTCTACCAAAGAACTCTCCCTTCACCCTCTAAATTTCAAACACATTAGCGATTAATGATATATCCTTATAAATGAGAATCTTCTAATGTAAATATCAGTTTTCTTCGATTTTATGAATTTTATTATTTTAAATTATTTTTTAACCGAATTTAAAAGTATTTTTTTTACTGGTCAGCCTAAAAGTGTTGGCAAAAATTTGCAGCCTCTAAAAATTCATTTTTGAAGAGACAAAAATTGGAATCGTGTCACGGCCAAGGAGTTGGCCAGTCCTCCTTTAAAGTGTTACTTTTATAAAGGAATAAAATACCAATATTAATTGAAACAAACATATCTATTTAAAAATCACTTAAAATTACAATACTTCAAAAAAATTTATCAAAATTAATACTTGATGATGTTAGCAGATTTCAGCAATATTGAGTCTATTAAATGATAAAGCTACGAAGCTCCTCTTTTAAATTTCCCAGGCTATGGCGTTTTTTGTTTTAACATTAACCATCGCATCGTTATAAATCCAAATTCGTAAAAATATGACTTTTAAAATAATAATAATGTGTTTTGTTCTTTTTTTTCTAGACCTGAATATTCATCTTTTATAATGAATTATTATTTATAATTTAGTATAGAAATAGAAAAACCAAAAAGTAAAAATACTATTTAAAGAGGATAGTCTATTTTATGTTAAATTACTTTAGACATTCTATTTTGGTAAATATATTTAATAACAATCATACTTCGGTCTACCAGACACTTTTTAATTAATGACTTTTTTGTATAAGAGAATGCCAAAAAGTAGGTTATCGAAATAAATATTGAAATAGTTTCCTATATACTTTGTAAATAGAATTTTTTGATATAGAATATCATTCCCAGATGATTTGATTCATTTCTTGAAATATCAAAATTTTATGAATGCGATTCCCCATAGACAAAAGTTCTCTCTCTAGCCGGGCTAGTTGATCAATAAAATTGTTTATTGTTCAAGTATACTAGCCCAATAATATCATCTATATCTATCTATCTATGTTTTCTATACTAGGAATAATGATCATACACGACGTTGTAATCTGCCTGACTGGCTAAAGACATCCAATAAAGGTCACTGATTCCTCGTACTTAGGCAATGAGTTAAATAAATACAGGAGAGTTCAAATATATATATATTTTTTGGCTTTTCGGCCTTTCTAGCCATAAGTCAATTTACGATACTAATTATTTTTTTAAAATTTGTCTCTACCCCGGGGTTAGGTTTTAGCCTGATGCCTCGAGTCAGATTCGAACCCGGGTCAAGTTGGTTAGTAGGCTGACACGCTAACCCTACCCTACTCGACCTCTCTTCAAAAATAATTTAAAATCTAAAATTTTCAAACCTAAATACTAGATTGACGATCTTTTTATATTAAATTGAAAGTTTTTGCCGAGAGTAGCAGAATTTTTATATATTGAAGGAGACAATAAAAGAGTGTGTCTTCTGCTGGAATTATAAATTTTATTTATTTATAACGAGACTATAGTTTCGAGGGCTTTGACTTCTTCATCAGTCTATTACAATGTATTCACAGGAATTAATTTATGAATCTTTCGAAACTATACTCGTTATAAATAAATAAAATTTATAATTTCAGCAGAAGACACACTCTTTTATTGTCTCCTTCAATATATAAAAATTCTGCTACTCTCGGCAAAAATACTAGAAGGCTATTTACCGTAGAGGAGTCCGCATATTTAAAAGGAGTGATATAACTAAATTCTAATGAGCCCAAAATTTAGTTGTGGAAGGGTTCTTTTGTAAATGATTATAAATTATTTTATTAATTATCATCTATGGTACTATTATATTCCGTGATTAGAAAACATATTTTGGCCTGTTCTTAATCTTGACAATAACAGATGGAATACTGAGCGGCGGGGGGGGGGGGGTGATCACAAATTATTTTATTTCAAGAGGGCGGGGATGGGTGATTGTAAACTATTTTATTACGTGGGACACGGGGGGGGGGGGGGGGGGATTAGAAAAACATTTGGACCTGTGTGGAGCATAGGAGTCAGTCTCACGCCACACGCAAATTCAAAGGGTCCTCAGGTAAAAACTACAGAACCCATGGTCTCAAACAAAGTAATAAATTGTAGAATTCAATCAGTTCAAATTTTAGTAATTGACAGTTTTGCCAAAAATGACAAGAGTAGTCTGAATTTTATTTGAACTTGATTTATGAAGCCGGAGCGCCTGTATTTAGGCAACATTTTGAACGCAGAAGAATGAAAGCTGCGTAAGAGCTAGTCGAGTCCAGTCATTGATGCAATGCTCGAGAGCTTGATGGCCGATTCTTTTACATGCCTGGTTTAAACAATACATATTCAAATAGATTTTTTCATATTTTCTAATTTATTTATTCAACATCTTATTCTGTCTTTTATAACAAATATGAAATATAAAAATGATAAATGATCATTGTTGAAAATGACATGATATCTCCAAGGTAATACTTCTCCTTCGAATTGATGCACCATCACTCATCGAATTGATTTCAAAAAAGAGACAATCACTCGACTAGCCCGAAATATTATAATGGGAATATAAATATAAAGAAAAATATTTATACATGTATTTCGTTCCTAATTCTAGGCAAATAACAATACTTTTGTCCATCTTTGTCATTTCTTGCCACACTTATAATACCTATCTCTATATACATATTATAAAAATTAAAAGTTGTTTTTGTTTGATCAGGTCCAAATTTTGCAAAGTTAATCTTTAAAGTCATATAAATTATATTATATTAGATGAAGGAGGATGTATCAGCCAAAGATGGAATCACTGGGTTCAATAAAACACCTTTAATAAAACGTTTCGGCCTGAATTTATTTGGCCATCTTCAGTTAATTAGGAGTTTTACACAAAATGCGGTACACATATGTGATCGAACCAAGCCTTGTCAAAAATAAAATTTTTTAGCTTCATGTAAATTTATAACGTGCCTGGATCCAAAAGTTTCATTCTCTTTATTAAAATTTTAGAAAAATTATCTAAGCAGAAACAAATACTCCCGGCTTCATAATACTTATTCACTTTTTGGAAATATTAATTTATTATTTATTTTCAAGAATAAAATTTACTAAAAGCAAAGTTATAAACTTAGCTTTCAGGTAAAAAAATAATGATGTTTCGAATTTTTAAAAACCATTCTTCATCTAATATTTACATTTTCTAAAATATTTATTATTTGATTCTACCTTGCTATTCAGCTGAGAAAGAAGAAAAAAATTTCAATATCCACGCGATACTGATCCCACGAAAAATAATATTTATAATTAAAAAGACTGATGATGAGGGCCAAGCATTCGAAACTATATTCTCAAACAAATAAATAATATATATACAGATAGGTATATAATTTCGATATATGTGTGTATCTTTATTTGCATCAACCAGATGACTTCAAGCAGATGATAACCTCTTTCTCTTTGTGTATTTATTATTTCATTAATTAAAACTGAAGTGCTAAATTATTTAAAAAACAATATTCTAAAGGAAAAGAACTCATATATTATTGTACTATGTCATGGTGGATTACATTATTATACATTATAACTATTCTTTTTTATTGAGAAATATAAATAGAATTAGTATATTTTATATGCGGGCCGAATTATTTGTTTTTTCATCAAATGCGGCCAGTGTAATTCAAAAGGCTGGATTCCCCTGCTTTAGTAGTTGAGTTGTTTATCGAAAGAAAAGTTCAAGCTCAAACCATCTAGATTGCAGATTTTTGTAGAGAAAATCTTATCAAAATGGATGACGTTATGACATATATTATTTTCCAAATTTGGATGACAGCTTAAAAAAGTTAAGACTGGTTTACAATACGAGTTATTAAATGTTAATTTTAGTTAAGTATATGAAAAAGTAATAGAAATTAAAATTATATTAAGATAGGTAGTTTATTTTTTTAGCTGTGAAATAAATATATAAATAGCGAATGTGTAGAATAAAGAAAATTCAAAAAAGAATGCAAAAAAATCTCGCCTGGAAGACGTGTGGAAGCAAGCAGAATCATTGGAGAGTTCTCTACGGCCGCGGCGTGAGTCCTTGCTGGAAACTTTGGACCCTGCAAGAGAGAATACTAGTTATTGTACAAGCACCTAATAGTTAAAAGGGAAATCCTAGAAGTATCGAATTAAAAAAAAAATTCCAATTCGAGCAAACAGGTCGGAGCTTGTTTACGAACAAGTCTGAGCTTGTTTTCGAACCTCTCGCAATATATAATTAAATCTATTCTAATTCCTATATTATAAAAACTAAAATAAATTCCCTTTAAGATATGTTTTATATACGATTGCTTTTTCTACTTATTCTAACCAAGCATTGTAAAATGTATACCCGTAAATGCAATCTTAATATAAAAACTAATTTGAATAAAAATCAATATAATTATTATTATAATTACTGAATCTGAGCTGTTGTGCATGATTTTCTTACATGTCAGAAGTATTATATTTACCCTCTCGGGAAAGTAATATCATCAATAGCACCTGGATTACATTATTCTACATTATACCTAACTATTCTTTTTTTATTGAGAAATATCAATAGAATTAGTATATTTCATATGAGGCCCGAAGAATTTGTTTTTTCATCAAATGCGGCCTGTGTAAGCCAAAAGGTTGGACACCCACCTTTGTCTAATCTAAATAAAATTTCGCCCAATTAATTTTCAGAAACCTATGAATAAACCGTTCTTAGGATTTTTTATACGACCCTTTTACTGCCCAAAATGGTGGCAAGAAAGAAAAAATTAAATATTAGCCAAATTCTAATTCTTAGTGAAGTAATAAAATTGTTAGCGGCTGACAGAACGGTTGTAGCTAATAGATAAAATTTGGGGATGAAAAATTTCCAAATTTCTAAAAAAATTTATTTCATAAATAATTCCAAACAATTAAAAAAATCGATAAAAAAAGTTTAAAGTTAAAATCTAATTATGAAACGAGAATTTTATTGCGTTGTAGCCTCTTCGAGTATTTGTTTTTAAAGTTGGACCTTTGGATAATAAATGGTATCGAGGTTAAATTTAATCGAAAATACACTATTCTTCTTCTTCCTCAAGTCTTATAAAAGTTTACTTTTTTAGTAAAGTGTTCAATATTAAATTTGAAAAAGTTCGCTCTCAGACAAGCCTTGCAACAGGCCCATTAATGCTTTAAATTGATATTTATTAAAAGTGACAAGCTTCTTCATGAGATTAATCTTTTCCAAATGTCTTTTATGTCTCTGGTGAAATGTTTTCAGTTCTTAACACTCTTTTAATTATCACAAGTTTTTCAAAGCCATGGATAAATAAAGTTCTCTCTCTCTCTCTCTCTCTTCTAATTTAATCTTTTTCTATGTGCTCAACTCGTTTTTTACTATTTATGAGGTCTTGATAATCCAGTGTAAATTATTCATTGTGTTGGGAAGAACATAGGTAACTAGAAGATTTTTTGAGGGGGAAAATAATTAGTTAATAAGGTATTATCATATTCACAAAGAGAAACAAAGAGGTTGTCCTCTGCTTGATGCAAATAAACATATACACATATATATCAAGATGATATATCTGTATATATATTATTTATTTGTTTGAGACTATAGTTTCGAAGACTTGGTCTTCATCATCAGTCTTTCTTCAATTATAAATGTTTTTCATGGAGTCAATATCATATGGATATTGAAAACTTGATGTTCTTTCTTCACTGCTGGAAGGCTAGGAACTAATAAAGACACTCTATCCGGGTTCACATTCAAATATCTAATATCATATATTTATAGATTCGAAACTCCCTCTTCATGGGCGAATATATTTTACAAAAAACTTTTTAGGGGAATAATTGTATTTTCAAAAATTGTCCTCATATTATTTTTTTCATAAAACAACAAAAAATATAGAAAGCTCTAAATTGAAAATGAATAATTAATTAAATTAATCTTATTAAGATTAATTTAATTAATTTGATAATTTTCTATATTTGTATAAATATACTAGAAAAACAAATTTACTTATAATTTGTTAAAAATTCCGTTGAGTGGATTTGCTCGCGAGTTTACTCCGCGGAATTCTAAGTTAATTTGAAAATGAATAACAAAAATTTGATTCATTTAATAGCTTATTAATTAATTTATAAAAGTAATGATTAAATATTATTTTTAAATTTTGAGTTAGTTATAATGGGATTAAATAATATTAGATAAAAGACTGTTTTTTTTTTTTTTTTTTTTTTTTTGTTTTGTTTTTTAGATAATTTTTAGTTAAAATTTTCAGACGAATTTCCAGGTTTGGTGTAGTCTTGGATTATTTTATTAATAAAATAATTATATAAACAATAAAATAATTACGTTAAAATGTTTGTAATTATAAAAAATATAAAAATCAAATTCAAATACAAAATACTAAGATACAATTAGTTTATCAATCCGCTTTAATCTGATCCCTATATAATTGAGAAAATATTAAATAATATATACGATCGTAAAATGACTAATGATTAATGCCGAGAAAGCAAAAAGCAAAAAAAAAAAAATATTTGATAAAAATGAAGCTGTTAAAGCTTTTATTTTTGTGATTAATTTGATTAAAGCTTGAATTTTTATTTAAATTTTTATTTATTTATTTATGTATTAATGATGTTATGTACATAGGTCACTGTAGACCCTTATAGTGTACATTCAAAAAGGAAACTGACAAATATAGAAATTAACAATATATAAAATACAAAATACAAAACAAAATTTAGAATACAAAATAAAAATACAAAACAAAATTTAGAATACAAAATAAAAATACAAAATAGAAAATAGAAAATTCGAGGCTATAATATTAACATGATATAGCTACAGTGAGTCCACTCAAAAAGCGGGCAGCATGGTTGTCTTAGGGCAGAAGGCATTGAGTTCCACAGTCGTGGGCCTGTGATCTGAAATGACCTCGATCTGAGGGCAGTCTGATGTCGCGGACATACCAGGGCTCTTGATCTTGATGAAGGACCATACATGATTAATTATAATTATTTATTTAAAACAAATAATACAATGTATTTACAACTTTTCGATCGACTTATTCTTTGATTGTTCTCAAGTATGAGCACCCACTCCGATTATAGGTTGACTGAAGTAATCATGTGTCGGTTAGGCTTTTATAGACTACATATGCAGTCCAGTCGGAAAAACAACACACTGACGACCTCAGAGCTCACTATCGGACTGAGCATTACATGTTTTTAAAACGTTAAAGTAAAATTATTGACAAATCAAATGATAAAAATAACAATGATAAATAACTAGATTTATTTGATGAATGTTTAATCAGATGGCATTGATTTTGACTGTCGTAATTAAACAGCTAGAGATAGGCTGTTTTGTATTAAATTTGAGATGGTGTGGAAGTACAGGTTTTCGGTAAAAACAAAACAAAAAACACCTTAATTGTTTATTCTCGAGCTTTCGATCTTTTATTTGATTATCTTATTCAGGACTTAAATTTAAATATCTTAATCACTATTGATATTTAATCGAGAAGCAGCCCAATGATGTGAGAAAATAAATTACGAATAAAATAATTTAATAGATATGTCATATTCAATTTTTTAAAAACTAATATTTCGGAGGATCGTCTTTCCTATTTCAGGGTTTTAGAGAATCTATAAAAAAGCTGGTTTAGCCACCTCCTTCTTCTCTTATTTAACATTGCTTGCTTGTTCGGTTTAAAAGTTTACCTGCAACTTCATCGATGACACTGAAGAAGAGGTTTTTAAGCTAATAAAAATAAATTCGTTTACATTACTAAGAATTTAACATCATTAAATTAAAAAAAAACTATCTTTTTTGGAAATTAAACAACTCCCTTGCTTTTAATCATAAATTATTTTATCAAAAATTAGTTTTTTTCATTATACTTGGTCTGCCTCGAAATCAAACCTCCATTAAGATCAGTCTCTGTCTCCTAGAAAATACTTCTAATATAATAATTTATGATATATGGTCTTAAAATTCACTTGCTTTTAATTAAAATAATAAGTTCTGAAACTAGAAAACCTATAAATACTATCACCTCTTCGTTTTGGAAATACAAACATTTTGGCACCAGAATGAACTTTTTGCTATTTCTCCTTCTTGAGTTATATGGGTATCGGATCTTTTTTTTCAAAAATAAATTTTCGGTACCCTCCCCTCCAAAAAAATTCTGGTTACGTGCCTATTTATTTGCTCCATTTCTCTGTGTGTATTTTAATTCATTTTGTTAGTAAAAATTGAAGATAAATGTTTATTTGCAATTCACTTAAAAAAATATTTATCGAAATTCAAGGGAATTTCGCACTGGCTGGCTATCTTATCAAATAGCTTGTTCCTTTCACATTGAAATTCTCGCCTTAGTTGGTTTCAGGGAGGCCTCGACGCAACAACAACTTTTCAACCATAGGTAAATTAAACTTAATAAGATTACTTTCTAGTTTTCTAAATACATAATACTTTCTCTTGCCTAAACTATTGTTTAATTAATTATATGTTAAAATAATCATTATCAGAGTATCCAATGTTTTATTTAAAATAAAATATATCATTAGTCATTACACAGTGGTTTAATAATTAATACAATAAAAAATATCTATATACAGGATGTCCTGAATTTATTTTCAATAACTATTTACCGAATACGGAGTGATTCAAAAATTAATTATGATTATTCAGAGGTAGGTACTAAGAAATAATTTATTAATAAAAATGATTTTTATAAAAAAAAATAAAACCGACTTCAAAAAAATTAAATTCAACAAATAAAATAATAAGAACTTAAAAATAAAATAAAATCCACTAAAAGGTATAAAATAATTATCTTATTTAGTTACAACTAAGCGACGAAATATTAACATGAAATTACTTTTTGAAGTCGGTGCCAAACACATTTTACCTATAAGCGAGCATACCCGCCAAACGTAATAAGTAAGATCCGTCGAGTGCGATTCATAAAATGTATATGTTTGGCACCGACTTCAAAAAGTAATTTCATGTTAATATTTCGTCGATTAGTTGTAACTAAATAAGATAATTATTTTATACTTTTTAGTGGATTTTATTTTATTTTTAAGTTCTTATTATTTTATTTGTTGCATTTAATTTTTTTGAAGTCGGTTTTATTTTTTTTTATAAAAATCATTTTTATTTTTCTCCTTTTTAGTGATGTTATTAATAGTGACTTAATATAATACCTGGCATGCATCTCGTAAGAGAAAGCGTCAGGCGAATGAATCAGAAAATGATAATAAAATTCAAATCATAAATATAGAAATTCTCTAGAAATTTTTGAGGGTTTTAAATGAACGTTTTAAGATTTATTTTTTTATAAAAGATTTTATTTATTATAATTTCGATTATTTGCTCAGAAGAATAGGAAATTTACGTTAATTCGTCATTGATCATATCATCAGAACTTGACCAAATTAATATGATACAACCTCTAAAGTACCCTCTTTCTAATAAAATAAAATAATTAAAATCGGTTCATAAACAAAGAAGTTATGCCTGAACAAACATATCAAAAAGATCCAATACCAATGAAAAAAACGGGACCAATCGGAAGCTAGACTGAACCCAATGCAAAAAAATGATCAAAATCGGTTGACAATTGGCGGAGATATGAGGTAACATAGACAAAAAAAAAAAAAAAAAAAAAAATTCAGTCGAATAGAGAACCTCCTCCTTTTTTGAAGTCGGTTAAAAATAATATTTATACAGGGTGTTCTAAAAATTTATTTGGTAGAATAAAAATTATCAATATACAGAGTGGTCCAAAAATGTTTTCACCAGAAATTATGATTATTCGTAAGTTGCATAAATTTATTAACAATGAAAATTTCATCGATGTCCCAAAAATTTGCCATTAATCAAAATTATCAATATACAGGGTTGTTCTCAATAATTGCGAAATATCGGTGATTTTTTATTGTTAAATATGATATATTTTTATTAATCGAATTTATCAACGGTGTAAGGCGTTCTTCAATGATTGGAAAATATATTAATGGGGGATTTCTTCATCATTTGTAAGAAATTAAAAAAAAAACAAATATACAATGGTGTTTCTATTTTCATGGGGCTTTTATAAGAACACATGTCCTAACATTATTCTTTTCCGAGAGTTATAACTATTCATTTTTCACGAAATAAAAAATTATATAAAGATTTTAATCAAATGAGATTGACTAGAAATAGTATAATTAATTTTTGATGGTCCCAAAATTAGAAATATTTTGTTATCTTAAGTTGTGAGGTGTTCCTGTAAATATCTTTTTAAACAGAATTAGACTTCATTTAAAGAAATATTTAGGTTAGAGAGAGACACAAACTACCCACGAAACTACCAATGAATCAGCCTGTCCTATAAGAAAATTTTAAATTTCCCCTAATTCTTTTTCTTTAATCAAGCTATGACTTGTCTATAGTACTCTTGGTTATTTCCGATCTTATATATTGAGAGTTCATAAAAATGTATTATTCTAAAGATTCTCGAATCATCTTTATTTATTCCTTTTTTTGTATTATTACTATTTTAATAGTTCCTCAGCGAGAACAATTTTTATTCGTCTAAAACTTGTTTGGACTTGCCTTTGACATGCTGGAACTGGAAGATATATCAGGCAGAGACTTCAAGCCTTCTATCCGCGCTCTTTTCCGAAAAATCAGTCATTTTAAATGCCCCTTGAAACTATGCAACAATTTTTTTTTTCGAGAACCAATATACTCAAGCTTGAATTGTTTGCCATAAAAGAATTTAGTCTTTTTGATTTTATGTCGATTCTTCCACGTTTTCAGTAGAGGTTGCCATTAATAGTCAAAACATCAAAAATGGAATGCAATAAGGTTATTCCTCTAGTAGTAGATAAGAATCAATCGTTATTTTTGATTTTAAGTCGATTTCTCCATGTCTTCAGCAATGGTTACCAATAATAATCGAAACGTCAAAAATCTAATGTAGAATTATTATTTCTCAAGTATTAGATGAGAATCAATCACTATTTTTGATTTTAAGTCGATTCTTCGATGTCTTCAGCAATGGTTACTAATAATAACCGTAACGTCAAACATCCAATATAGAATGATTATTCCTTGACTATTAAATGAGAATAGATCATTAAATTCAACATGAACTGCAAATCGCAAGTGATATCTGATTAATAATAAAATATAAACATATTGATATTTCAAATGAATTTGGATAAAATTTAGCAACGATCCTTTGCAGTTTATTTTATAATGAAACTGATACGAGAAGTTGCCCCAATAAGGTACACTCCCTGTAGTCCGCTGTGGCCCCTTGAATCTTGGAAACAAAAAGAGATTTAAGAATTGTGTCGGAGTTGAAGGTATTCGTGGATGCGTGTCTTGAAAGATTGAAGGTTATATGTTGCTGGGAAGACGGTCTGAGGAAGAGAGTTCCAGTATCTAAATGTCGAGGGATAAAAGAGTTTTCCAATGCGTTTGTTTGGTTAGTATCCAATTTAAGCGTTGATCGTTCAATGCCAGAACCCAAAGGTATTTAGATAGGAAACTTGGATCGCTGTGCGTTAAAATTGAAATAGAGACTTGAAACTTGGGGGGAATTTTTTTTTTATTTATTTCGAACCATATGAGCTGAGCCACTGTCACCCTAAAAATTCGAAAATACCCAAAATAAGTACCACCCTAATATACATATAAGGTAACTGGACCTATAGCAGACATGGTCACCATTTTCTAGGAATCAAAGTGATAAATCAAGTCACTTTTTATAATCCCCAAATACCCTTATATAAGACTGTTAGGGTGTCTAAACTAGTGCTGACACATTAAATAAAATATAATTGTTTTTTTAAAATCTGATGTCTCAGAATTTTCTCTTTTGAAATAATTTATAAGAATGTTTTATTAGAAAATTTTAATTATTAAGTATAATAAATATTACAAAAAACAAAATACAAAAATTAAAATTCCAATTGTTGTATGAGGAGCTCACATTCAAAACGTGCTTTGTCCGGGTGAATGTACTTTTCAGAAACTGCAAATAACGAATATAAAAAATATATATATTTATTTTTTGTTACAAAAATCACTAATAATTTATAGATATTCTATTTATCACAATGAGATACGTCTATAAAAAAGTTATAAAGGATTAATATTTTAAATAATTAATATAAAATTGGACAAAGCACGTTTTGCATGAAATTAATGGACAAAGCACGGTTTGAATGAATTAGACATGGACAAAGCTTATTTTGATCAAATTTTATTTATTTATAAAAGAAATATACATTTTAAAAAACATTATGAGTCCATTAAGATGACACCTTTGCTTCTTAAATGTGTAAATCACACATTTCAAGTTCCAAACAATCACATTCTTCTTCAGGTTCCTCAAAATTTTTCGTAGGCACATTAAAAATAATGTCTTTGTACCAGTTCAAACGGCCATCAGCAAGTGGCTCATCGGCCCATTTTTCATCAAACATTTTGATAAGAAGTTTATTAACATCATTTTTCTTCTCTCTGCTAATTACATGACCAAGTGACACATTTGGATGTCATTAAATTGAATGTTGCCTGCACGCCTTAAAGAAATAAAATGTTCATTTTCAAATTTGTAGTTCTTCATTCCTTTCACTATAACATGCCTCTTGATACTGATTTTCTTCATTTTAGTGGGTAACACTTCTTCAACAACAATTTTTCCTTTAACTTTTCTTTCAATTAAATCTCCTTCTTCCTTTATTTTCATATGAATTCTTTTCATCTGACTGATAGAATCAATATCTTTGTAGTACTTAGTGAGATCTTTTGTGTTGAAGAGATGCCAATCTTTTCCGAGTTTTTTTACTTGTCCAATCGTTTTGTATAAGTCAAAATATTCCTCCATTGTTAAAATCATAGGCTATTTTAGGAGTGCTGTACCTGGTTGATTTTGATGCAGTTTTTTTACCACGTGTAGAATGTCTTTTTCTGCTTCCAATGTTGTAGTCACCCACACGTACACTTCCGTCGGCATCTTCATTTTCCATTTTAAATTAAATTTGTGAATATATGAAAACAATTAAATCTAAAGAGTACTCACAAGAGCTTTTCCAACTGAACTAATCCTATAAAGTAAGGTTAGAGAATGAATAAGACGTGGCAGAAACAAACAGTCACGTGACTAGAAACAAGCAACCCTATTGGTCAGATGGACTAAGCACGAATTGGTTGAAACTTGTCTATGGACAAAGCACACTTTGTATGAAACTCATGTTTTCAACATCATTTTTAAATGAGAAATAACATGATTTTACTGAATTCTGATATTCCTTCATGTGCAAATTACGTAGAGGAACACAAATATGTCAATAACTCATTTTCGAAAAAAAGTGGACAAAGCACGTTTTGAATGTGAGCTCCTCGTATAGGTTTTTCAAGTTCAGGTACCGAAATTGTTTTCTTGCGGGTACTGAATTCTAAAGATAGGCCAGATTTTGCTCTGAGAGCGCGGAGAAGCTTCTCGCGATTACAATTATAAATAAGAAAGAATTTATTTATTTATTTAATTATTAATTAATTATAATTAATAATTATTTATTTAATAAATTTCATTTATCTGTAAGTTCATAGAAATTTGCTTTTATAATAAATAACATAATAAAATAATAAATAAATTCAATTAACACTTTTAATTAATTAATTATTATTTATTTAATATTAATAATATGAACATAGTTTTCCCCTGACCTTTGAGACCAGGCACAGTGCTGTTTTAATTTATCTAATATAATCGTATTAATAATTATTTTATTAATTTATTATATTACATTATCGTTTATTTAAATATATTAAATTTCAATATGTCAAAAGATATTCCAATAGGGAACAAACGGACTGATGAATCAAAAACAAATAATGTGTTTTTGATCTCGACAGGCTCACAACCTGTGGCTATAAAAGACAAAAATAATTATAAATGAGAAGAAAATCGATCTTATTTTATCGATTTAATCTACCTGGAGGTTCACAGTATCTGTCTAATATAAGAAAATAGCATTTTGGTTAAGAATTTCGTAGTTTAAAAGAAATTGTATGAAAAGATTCAATTATTTCTCTCCGGAATCAAATCAACTAGAAATGGCAAAAAGTTTTATTTTTTTCTCATTAGATATTTATTCAAATCTATTGAAATTTCATTTCTGTGTGTTATTTTTATATATTTTTTATATTAAATAATTATTATTAGGAAATTTGATTTTTAAATGATAGTTTATTTGAAGTTCAATTTGAAAAAAGGCTAATAGCTCCGTTGAAAATGTTTTTAAAATTATGAAATTAATAGATATTATAAAACAATTAGTTATTAATAGTTTAATTTAATTTTGAACGAAATTGATACAGTACTTTTTGAGAAAAATGTCAAAAACCCCGAAAACCGTCTATGAAAGGCCGTTTTAGAAGCATTTTAAAAATTGACCTCCATGTCACAAGTCAATGTTTCGTTTCATATGACTTTTTAACTTTTTTTTCATAGGCATCTCGTGTTTTCAAAAAACATCGTTTTTGAGACGGTTCAGATGGTTTTTGACCATTTTCTCAAAAAGTTCTGAAGCGATTTCGTTTAAAATTGAAGTAAATTATTAAGAATTAATTGTTTTATAATATCTATTAATTTCAAATTTTTAAAAACATTTTCAACGGAGCTATTAGCGTTTTTTCAAATTGAACTTCAAATAAACTATCATTTAAAAATCAAATTTTCTAATAATAATTATTTAATATAAAAAATATATAAAAATAACCCACTGAAATGAAATTTCAATAGTTTTGAATAAATATCTAATGAGAAAAAAAATAAAGCTTTTTGCCATTTCTAGTTGATTCGCTTCCGGAGAGAAGTAATTGAATCTTTTCATACAATTTCTTTTAAACTACGAAATTCTTAACCAAAATTCTATTTCCTTATATAATAGACATACTCTGAACATTCAGATTGATGAAATCGATAAAGTAAGACCGTTTTCTCTCTCATTTATAATTCTTTGTTTTATCAAGAGGTTGGGTCCCAAGTCACCCGGCATCAGTGAGTCATTCGTTACGGTTTTCTAGTTTTTTACCATTTTCTTAAAAACTAATCAATCAATTTCGTTCAAAATTGAATATAATTATTAATAATCGATAGTTTTACAATATTTATTAATTTTATATTTTTAAAAATTATTTCAAAGTAGTAATTAGCGTTTTTTTTAATTAGACTTCAAATAAACTGCAGACGAGAACTATTTTATATTATTAGTATTAGCTAAATAATTTTATTATTAAATGAATACCAATTAAATTATTTATTATTTTATTACGTATATTATAAAATCAATGTGTTAGGAACTCACAAAAAATTGAAATTGATTAAATACGATCGGTTTCTTTCTTAGATATCGAGAGACGTTTCTTTCAATACAGTCTTTAGGGAAATCTCATATATTAAATTTTAAGGATTATTTTTCTAATTAATATAAATTCACTAAATTACTTGTACTAGTACATTCTACAGTTTTGGAATATATTAATCTTTTAAAATATTCAAATTTAATATGCCTATATAAATATACAACTACAGCAGTGGGCCTGCCAACAAGAGTTCGCTCCAGGGGCTTAGGGCTACGTAAACAATTATTATATTAGTACTATATAAATAATTTGATTATTAAATAATATAATACCTTAGGAGAAATTCATTCAAAAAGAAAACTAATGATTTAAAACGATTACAGCATAGAATTTTCAATATATGTTGGTTCTAGACACTTTAATCGAAATGTTCGAAAATCGCATATGCACCCTAAACCATCTTATGAAAATGACTCACAATCTGAGGTTCAAAAATAATTTAAAATAATAAAATTTTCTAACAAAAATCATAGAAAGCTGATATTTCTAATAGAATTAGTCTCAAAATTCAAAGGAGATATTATTAATTTCTAATGGGCCCAAAATTAAGAGGAGGGAGTTCTTTAGTTAATAATTATAAATTATTTCATTAAATTTAAATAATTATAAGAGAGGGGGAATTATTATATTTTTGAATTATTTTTATAATATTCTCTCAGAAATGTATTTTTTGAACTTATGATCAAACCGCATTTTCTTTTATAATAAACTATTTAATCACCTCTTAAAATTTTAAGTACCCAATTAGAATAACCTGTATTTATTACAAGATGAAGGTTCACTGGTTGAAGTAATTTGAATGGTCCATTTCGTTCTTGAGAATAAACATGTAAAAATATAGTAATAAAAAAACAAAGAAAAATATGAACTGCAAGACGCTTAAAGCGTGTATTAATTATTCTATTAATTAAAATTCATTATTTAAAAAAAGGATTATTTTGGTCAAATATGTAATAATAATTAGACAAAAATTGATATCTCAAAGTTCATATTAAATTTATTTTCATTTATCTTTTACTGATAATTTTTCTTTTTTTAAATAAAAATATTCTTTTATATTTTCTGTTTTAGAGAATCGAGCCCACTTAGAGAAAAGCATTCAAGATAATTGGAATTAAAAACGGCATTTTATTCATTTGAGTGGCCGAAATCGACCATAGCAGACGCAGCAGCTATTCTTCCAAGGTAAGACCAAACGACTAAACTCTAATTAATTTTGATACATCATTAATACATAAATTAGTAAAAGTCATATTAATATTACGACATCATATTATACTCAAAACAGTCAACTCTCAGCATGAAATCTTAATCTTTTATCGAAAATACTTAAATAACAAATAAAGGCAAATCTTTTGTTTAATATATCAACAAACTAGTTAATTACAGTTCTGAATTTCAATGTTTCTCTATCCGATCGGCTATTTGAACTCTTGATAAATGATAGATAAAATATTTAAAAAGATTGATGAATAAGTTCAATCCTTTGAAACTATAATAATCTCTAACAATTAAATTATAAGTGTATAATATATATACCAGTGGCGGGCGGTGACTTTTCAACCAGGGAATGCTGTCCAAAAAATAGACCTTCATTTTTTTAAATTTTATTTTATTCTTTGCTTCTTTTTCCAAAATTTATCGATAACCGCATTATAGAAATTCTAGTTATTTTTTTTTTTCAAATTTAACATTAGATTTTTTATCAATTGATAGAGCGGATAATTGATATTCATTTTAGCTTCTCCTGGCGATGTTTCAATTCTTTTCATATAGTTGAAAATTGACTGACGAGCTGGCAGATGCAAATTAAATGTATTCAAGAATATCAATGCATAATGCAAATTAAATGTATGGTTAATATTTGGTCATTGTGCTTTAAAATGTCTGAAACGCTAGGAAAAATATTTTTCAACAATGATTTTTTTCTCTTTGTGTGTCTAAATTCCGATACCCACGATAATCCAAGAACGAAAAGTCAAAAAGTTCTTTTGTATCAATACATGGTACCTACTGATTAGATTTTGGAATATCTGTTTCATAAGACAGAAAATATTTTTTGAATTATTCGATTGAGATTTTAAGAGAATGTTATATATGGTATAGACATAAATTAACAATTTATCTTTAAGTTTATTAAGGCAACTCTAGTGTACCGAGTCTTGAAAAAGTTTTCACTTTTTTATTATTTAATATGCGGATGAGTGATACTTTCATTAGAATCTGATCGATGAAAATAATTAAAAAAATTTCTTTAAAGGTCTATTGCAAGGGTTACAAATTCAAGTTCAAATCTGTCAGCCAAATATAAATTCAAGCCTGTTTCAGACTATTAGAGATGAATTTCTTAATTTCTATTATTCTAGAAATGGCCTTTTGCACTCGAACCAAAACGATACTCGTTATAGAGAGAGAGAATATTCAATTGGACTTGATTAAAGCAAATACTTTTGCCCAAACATCTTTTAGTTCATCTTTCACGATTCTATTTTTATGCAATATATAGATTTTAAATGAAAGTGTTAAGAAGATTGTTGTAAATATGGACATGGATAGGGAGTATTTATTGCTTGATGATCAAATAATTGTAAAATAAAAATTAATAATGTAAATTTTAATTTCGAAATAAAAAATTTTGTTAAAAAAAATGAAAGTCATGGGACGAATAAATTTTTTTAATATTCTTTAAATTTGCTAATGTTAAAAAGCTCCGAAAATTTTAAATTTTATATAATTTTAAATGATAGTATTTATTGAAAGTCTTTTTAAAATTTTATAAATTTTCATATATAACACGGATGAAAATACTTTTTGGCATTTTGGAATTTGTGTCCTGGGCACATCCACACCATCCATGGACCACACGCCACTGATATATTATATATCTACTTATATTCGTTATAAAATACTATAATGTAGGTATATGTTTATTTTCATAAAGCAGAGCACAACTTCATTGATTTATCTTTATGAATCAACAAAATCTTTTCATTTAGAAAATTTTTAGTTGTTTACTTATAAATTAACATATTTTGTACTCTCGGCGAAAATACCATTTTTCATTCAGGCCTTTCTCTACTTCGATGACCTAATTTTGGCCTACTATTTAATTAAATTTTATCTCAACCAAAACATTCTGTGAAAAAAACAGGCCAAGTTATCTACTATATTCTCAACTTAATTATTCTTGGCGAATTGGGTGTTTAGTTTTTGGATTTCTAGCCTTCTGGAGGCCCACAGAATATGTATACAAAATTTTGTTGAGTTTGGTCCAACGGGTTAGAATTTTAATTTTTGCCCCCCCCCCCCCTCCCATTTTGAGTGGTTAGTTTTTGCATTTCTAGCCTTCAGGGAGCCCACAAAATATGTATACACAATTTGGTTGAGTTTGGTTTAACGGGCTAGAATTTTCATTTTTGACACTCTCCCCATTTTGAAGGGGTTGAAAGATAGAAAGTATGGATTTTTGGAATTTTTCCTTTCTTTATGTCCCAAACTTTACTAGCAGGCGAAATTGGAAGTACCCTATAGGTTTTGATGACCTATCAGTCAGTCAGTCAGTCAGTGAGTGCCAAAATTAGCTATTTTCTCAGTATCTAGTTAAAGTTAATATTTTTGTGAATGAATTTTTGAAGATTAAAATTTAAATCACATTTAATTAATTATACAGCTATTTATTGATCACAAATTAACAAATAATACTATCTAACTACGAGGTTTCTCGATCACATTATTCTGAGATCGTCCTGAAGTATAGGCACCCCACCCAAAAAAATATTTCTAATTAAGAAAAGGAGGAAAAAATAAATAAAATTTGTTTTTCTATGCCTATGTTAAAAAAGAAGAAAGTTTTGAACACTGCTGTGGAGAGAAGAAGGAAACATTTTATTTGTTTCATTCATTGACTCTTTGAAACCCTGAAGAAGGAGGGAAAAATCCTCCGAAACGTCGGTTTGAAAGGAAAGGAGTAAGGATTCCAATAAATTACACCTTATTTGATATGTGTTAATTTTTTCTTTCCTCACTACACTTGGGCTGCCTTCCATTACATTCAATTAAAATATTTTAATTTTGTAAATTGATTTGTCAATAAAATCATTTTAGATGCTTACTGGACTTGCGGCCAATATATAGCTGAACAATCTCGTGGTCAAATCATTCAATTTAAAGTGAGATTGGGAACTTATACTTGATGAGAACGATCGCTGAATAAGCCAATCGAAACATCGTCGTCATAGTCTATTATTTGTTGCTGAAATTATTATAATTAATTATGTTTGATTTAAATAACAACTTAACTCTCATTAAATCAACTAATTCCCTTGAGCTATTTGTAAAAATATTTTTTCCCCACATCTTTCTCTCAATAAATATTTTAAAGAATTAATAAATCTGACTACTTTCAGTAGTGGAATGAATTTAATATCAAGAACATATATTTGTTAGATGAAAATTAGATTAAAAATATTCATTCTTCAGTTAATATATTACATTTTTTTTCAAAATCTTTAAAGAGAAAGAGTTCTTCAAAATGTTCCGTCTAATATCTTGAGAATCAATAAATAATTCAGTATCTGGTCTTAAATTGCTGAATACTTATGAAATATTTCATATCACCAATATATTAATACTTTTATCATATGTTTTTAAAAAGACTCAAAATCGTCAAACTACATAACTTGTTTTCTTTTAAGAAGAAATTACTGAGAAAATATTAATAGTGAACTATTCATTTTTCATGGTTAAAATTAGGATAATTTCCCTATTCAGTCAGAGCATTTAAGCATTTAGGGACCACGGGGCATGGATGGAAATTAGGCCCGCTAGGTAAATAATGAAAAAATATTGTCTTGGTGCATCCCTTATTTTGGGGGCTCCGGGGCATTGCCCCTGTTAGCCTAGCCTAGTTGCGCCCCTGTATTCAGTTCTTATTTTATTTTTTCTCTAAAGTTACTCATTTTTTTAAGCGCAAGAGTTTCAAACTCCAATTGTATTTTTCAAATCGTGTCGTCTAATATCTGGAAAATTAATAAATAATTATCTTCAATTTTAAACCAATATATTGAATAAGTGTGCAAAACTTGGTCCTGAGGGTGATTAAACGAAAACCTGTGCTTTCAATAATTTCAAATTGTTGTCAATTATTATATAATAGTCGTACTATAGGTATATTTAATAAAAATAAATTTCAAAAAGAATAAATAAATCGCCATTTAATAAATATAGGAACAAAACAAATTTAATCCATCTGTTTCATAATTTCGATTTTCATTTTGACAGTTAATACGATCAGCTATGATGTAATTTATTCTGCATATACAGATTTAGTAATTTATTAATAAATAAAATAAAATAAATGTTTCAACTATCTTTTCATCCCCCCCCCCCCCCCCCCCCTTAGCCCCATTTCATTTTGCAATAAAACACATTTGTTACTACCGAGCAGAATGTTTATGTAACATTTTATAAATTAAAGCAGCGTTGAAATTTGCTAATACAACATGATGGAAACTTTCCTATATGGATCTAGCAATAATCGGTACGGCTAATGGATGGAAACTCTAATGATAGCGCAAACGAACGGACTCCGTGAGATACAGTAGAAGTAAATTTATAAGTTAACATGCTCTTTAATTTGCATTGAAGAGAATAATATCTTCATTTCAGATTATTCTATCAGACTATCAGAGAATAATGACAAATCTGAAGCAATTATTGTTCAATATTAAAGTGAACTGGAGTAGCTCAAAACATTCCAGTTATTACATATTACTGGAGTAGAGCTATATTTGGGTAATATTGTCGTATATTATGCTCTAGCGAATCTCTCTGATTGCCAGTAACATTAAGAATAATTCCAGGATTATTAATGAATTGTTAATATAACAAAAGCATACGCATATGTACAAGGGACTTACTAACAGAGGGTTCTGTAGTTTTTAATTTGGCATCCAAATTAATTATTTTAGTTCAACCAATTTAATTTTCATCCAAAGCTGGATTCATATTTAGAAGGATGTTTAAATTGAAAAATTAGAACGTTGCAGGCACACGACTAGGCTGTCAAAATAAAGATTATAAGAAAAGATGTTTAATAGGATTTTAAAAGCTCTATTTATTCAACGGCATACAATTTAGTTTTCTTTAGCTCTGTCATCCAAACTAAATATTTAAGAGAAACTAAAATAATTTTAATTTTTAATAAGTGAGTGTTTAAGAATTTTTGAAAATAAATCAAATTCTCCAAAAATGGCATTATCTTCCCGAGGCATACATTCTCAAATTATTGATTTTATGAATCATTAAAATGAAAAGTTCATTTATAATCTTAGATTAAAGTAGTATGTTTATTTTATGTCAGATGATTTTGCCTCCACCCCTCTCAGGAGTCGAATTTGATTGCCAAACATGCTTACTGAACAGTTGGCTTGATTATCCTAGAGATGAAAATTCATCTGACATAAATATGCTCAGAACGAAACATTTTTTCTTAAGTTTTAAAACCCATGATTGTGAAAGTAATCATTTATTATCTAAATCTAAATGATTTTTCAAAAATTATTTTCTTAAAAGAATTAATTATGGTATACTTTAAAAATACAATTTGACTCCAAAGTAAATATATCGAAGAATTAAGACAAAAAGATTAAATTAAATTAATATTAATAAATTAGAAGTATTATTTAAACTTCATTTTGTAGAATAAAATAATTAATTTATCATCATCACAGAGTATACAGTCCTAAGATGGTTTAACGTAAACTTTGGCCTACATTCAAATTTTGTGCTTCTTTAAAAGTCTCACATTCTTTTTCCTTCAATATCAGAAGAAAAATCATAATCTAGGTCTTCATCTTCTCCCCTTCCTTCTTATTTCGCACTCTAAAATATTCCTGAGCAACCAATAAATAAGTTTGGGGGGGGGGGGGGGGGCGGAAACTTTTTTCAAGACTATTACGGTATCTGAAATTTTTCCCCTGTAACTTTTAGCTTCAGCTAGAAAAATGAAACTTGGTACAGAAGTGGAGTTTATTAATATAAAGTTGTGTTAAGCTCATTAGTTATATCATATTATAGGATTAAAACTAATAGGGAATCTGGTCTTATCTACTCGTGCTCAATTTCATCGTAGAAACATCTCTACTCTTTACTTGTTTTATAGATCCAAAATCCTATTATTGTAAATTAAATAGGAATCAAATAAATTCATTCATCAACTTCTTTATCCCTATGACTACTAGGAACTGTAGTTCCCCTCCCTCATAGGTCTTTAGTCTCTCATGATCATAAAAAATAATAATAAATAAACTCCTAAATTAGACCTTAACTAAAAAACAAATCAACATTTTAGTACCAGAACAAACTTTCTATGACTTCTTTCATGGGTAATAGGTATAAGAATCCATACGAATGGACATCAGAGAAAACAATGTATATTTTAAAATAATCTTTCTCCATGTTTCAAACATTTCTAAACTCGATAATCTATAGATAAATAAATAAATAATAAAAAATCGAATGAAATTAATATTCTGCCTGTTTGCCAAGCGTATCATCAACTCATAAGTAAATTATAAATAGAAATCATGGGTAATCCATAAAAGGTGAAATAAAACTTATACCATATACCTACATATATATAACTACGTAAAATATGAATACGATGATGAATAGAAAATAAAACAACCACCTTTTGGTAATACTAGTATATCATTTATTTATTTTCGTTCAGTTTTTTCATTTGTTTGTTTTACTGTTGAAAATTGAAGTTATAATTTGTTAGCATCACATTGAATAATACAATCAATAGGAAAATGAAATAAAACAAAATTTCAATTCCACATTTGTTTTTAATTACAAATAATTTCAAACTAGAATTTCAAAAGTTTAATTAAAATGTTCAATATGTATAGATTTTGTTGAAACCAGGTCGGGAATAAAGTGGCTTAGGGATTTACAACTCGGTTGATTACCTCTAATTAATCATTTTTACTATTTATTTGGTCGTTAAAAACGAGAATTATAAGAATATTTAATTATATGATATTTATACCAAGTTTTTTTTTTTGTAATGATATTGTTACAAGAAGAAGTTGTACCATAAAAGAACAATCTCTGTAGTCCGGGATGGACCCATGTGTCGTGAAAAAAATAAGAAATGTTCCAAATTGTAGCTGTAATGAAATTGCAGTGTGTTGATGGAGAAATCAGTTAAAGTAGGATGCACCGGGTTGCGTATTCCCAAACCCCTGTGTAGTACAGAGCAGACGGTCGGCATGATGCACTGAATCACTCTTGGGTTTGGATATCGTTCCGCTCAGTGGAGTTTATCCAAACCCCTGTACAGTACAGAGCATGAGGTCGATCGGCGCTCTGAATGACTCGGGGATTTGTATATGGTTACGCTGCGTTGCGTTAGACGAATGCCAGTCTGGTACAGAGCAACCATTAATTCTTTGAAGCTTCTAATACATTGGATGAAAAATATTATTGATTACTTACAGATTTCTTTACAGGGTTTATATTATACATATATTTTTGAAATTAAAAATTTTACTATGTTAAAAAAATTTGGCTGTGGCTTATTTTTATATTGAAAACCCAAATATCTTTAAATTAAAAATACTTCAGTCTAACATTTTATACCTTAATCAGTTTAGAAGTAGGTACGCAATGAAATAGTACCTACTTATTTTCATATTAAAGAAATTTGATTTTTCAATATAAATAAATTTTAAATTTCAGGCCACATTTTAAATTCTGATATTTGAATGACTCGTTGGTGTGCAGCAGAGTCAGTCAGCAACTTAGCCCCCCCCACCCCCAGATTTAGGAGTAAAAAAATTGAACAGGGTTTTTTTAGGGGTTCAAATGTTTTTTAAAAGACACTTGTTGTTTTACACGTTTTAAGACATGGATTTCCAATTATTAATATCTAATACTACTTTAACCTTTGCTGATATGGGAACATTCTAAATTAACTTATTCAAAGTCATTGATCCCATATGGGAGCAAGGTTTTCATGGGGGCGTTTAGGACCAGGTGTTTTGTAGCTACGTTTAATATCCTTTGTAATCCAACATCCTACTTCGTAGTCCAACACTACACTCTTGTCGTTGAGGCCTATTTCAGTTTTCTTCGAATTTAAATTGGTATCCCCCTGTTTTATTTTTTCATTTTTTTCATTCTCTCTCAGAAAATTTACTTTTAAAAAATCTGTAATTTTAGCGAAATATACAATATTTGACAAAAAATCCTTCAATATGGGAACACTATGGTTTAAATGCTGATAATTAATAAAAAAAAGCTTGTATCAAAACTTAAAAGAATTAATGGTTGCTCTGTATCAGACTGGCATTTGTCCGGCGCAACTCAGCGTAACCATATACAAGCCCCAGAGTGATTCAGAGCTCGTGCTCTGTACTGTACAGGGGTTTGGATAGACTCCACGGAGCGAAACGATTTCCAAACCCCAGAGTGATTCAGAGCATCGTGCCGACTGTCTGCTCTGTACTGCACAGGGGTTTGGAAATACGCCACCGGGTTCAATAAAGCTCCCAAAATAAGACCTTTCGGCCTAAATTTATATGGACCATCCTCGGTTATGGGAATTATACACGAATATTGCTGTTTAATATCTAATGGGACTCGAAAATAGGTCAAAATGACCTTTTTCGTCGTTTTGACCAATAATATCTCGAAATTTTGACCTGTTTTAAAAAATCGTAAAATTGCATGATAATCAGTGTATAAAACTCTACTGGGATCCATTATTAGGTTTCCGGTTACAAATTTTTGTTGAGCAGTAATATTTTAAATATTTCATCAAGTTTTAATAAAATATTCAACCACCGCAGTTTTAATCAATTTGTGAAAACTCAAAGATTTTTTTCTTTTTTTTTTCATTCAATTTCATCTAAATACTGTTCCAAGCTAAGTTTGCCAAATAAGACCATACTAAGATTTGATACGTTGTTAATTGATTGTCACGGCACTGAACTTTTTCAAATTAATTAAACTTACAAATTAATTAATGGTAAAACGTGAAAATATAAAGTTTTTTGGGGGGAAATCATTAAAAGATTTCGTTAAAAAAAAGTTAAATTGTCCTTAGTAAGAGATTTGAAAACTTTTTATGTTCTACTAACAGTAAATCTAGGTTTTCTGAGATCATCTTTCTGTAAAGTTTTTATTATTGTGGCTTAAACTTCACCTACTCATTTTGTTTTGTTTTTTTGTTTTTTAATTAAATATAAAATTAGTCAAATTAGGTTGTATTGGAAATGACATAAAGGAATATACAGTCAAGAGAGAAGCGTTTTCTTCTATTATATGGTATAATTTGTTTATTTAGGGGAGGGGTCCCCAAAATTTTTAGAGATAGGGCCATATGTGAACATTAAAAACTATGGACGGGCCGGATATTATATATTATACGAAAATTATATTAAAAATACGCTATTATATGGGATTAATATTTAATATAGTGAATATTTGCGAATTAATTCTGTAGTAGACGCGGGCCGGATGGAAAAGTTTCAAGGGGCGTAGTTTGGGGACCCCTGATTTAAAGCATAAGCTATTTTTTTAGTATGTTAGTTTTCTCTATACACTCATTCATGGGGCTCGGGGCAAAACTATACTTCGGGGCTCACATGAGTTTTCAAAATAAGATTTTCTATAGCTCATTTCTATTGCAAACAAATGCTAATATCTTTGCCAACCTTTCTGACTGACCTTTAAAGATTAGAGACTTCTGGTTAAATTTTGAGTTTTTCCATGCTCCCGAGCTTGGTTGAAAGTCAACGATTTTTTTTCAGATACTATAATATTAAATTATAGCATGCTTTTTACAACCACCTGAAATCTGTATCGAAAAATCTCCCCTCGCTAAAGTGCTACTAGGGTTCGTCCTTTCCGAAAATCACAACATTGACCCCTCGTATAGACTGGATTCATGCTTCAATTTCCGAAATGTTTACTAAACCTAAAAATCTAAAATTGCAAGAAAAAATGAAAACATTTTCAAAACTCGATATTTTATTTATTTATTTATCATTCCAGAAAATACACAACATACAATATGTCGTGTCCTATAGAGTTGACAAGTCAACTGTACATAGGACCGGATTAAAATTAATAATTATTTAATTTTACAAACAATTACAATAGTGAAATATGGTGTACATTCCTAACCATTAGTTCACATTACACATTTACATACATATCACATGGTGAATCACAGCGATCCGATCCATTTAACCAATTTTTTCTTCAATACTTTCTTGTCACGCGACAGAATTTTAGATCATTTAGGAGTATAAAATATTAAAAAAAATATAAATAATAAAATTTAAATATTTAAAATATTTAATTGCCACAAAATAGGCATTTTTTTGGTAATTGACTTATTGACTAATATTAATCTTTGGCAGGACAATTGATATATGTCTAATTCTGTCACTATGTTCATCATACATTATCTTACACACATCATAATAACACAAAAAAAGATTTATCAAGTAAATTTATTTTAGCGAACAGCTTGAGCTAATAAGCTGGAACACCAAGACCAATCACTTTACAGTATTAAAATAGAGTATATCTTTTAACATATTAATATTTAATATATTTAAATGCAGGATTATATCATTAATAATTAAACATTTTAAATATATGATAATTTTATATAAAAACAGCACTGGCGCTTGCGTCCACGGACACAAGAATTAAAGGGCAGAGCAAAGCTATTTTCATATTATTATAGTATTAAATAAATAATGTAAAACCTTAAAATGTAAAAAAGTGTAATTAATGTTTCTTTTTAAATGACTTAAAATAAATTAGCCCTTAAAATTCAAATATCCTCTACTAATAATTATTTCATATAAATGATATAAGAAAAGTTTTCCCCGTGCTTTCCATATTTTATAGATACTATCATGGCATGTCCCCTGATGAGTTGAAGCTTGTTATTGTTTTGCCCGTAATTTGCAGTCTATTAACATCCTTTCGCGACTAAATTGGAAAAGTGGCGGACCACTCCATTCGCCAATACGTTTTCCCCCATGACTTCATGGAACTGGAACTCTCTCCCGGCCTCTGTCTTTCCCGTGCTTATAACCTTCAAATCCCGAGTGCACAGACACCCTACCATCCTTTGCTTGATAAATTTCTCCTCTACTTCAGCAATGCAAGGGTCTTTCGTCTTTCGAGATTCCTAGTGGTTGCATCTTCTTGGTGCGACTTCCCCAACCTCCCACCCCCAAAAAACAACAAAAACACCAATTTGCGATTTCTTTTGAAATTTAAAGTCTACTTTTATCGTCAAAAATATTTTATCCAATATATAAGTCAAAGGGGTTCACCAGACAGAGTAGCCAATTTGCCCGGATTGCTAATTTTGGCGCTCGGGATATATTCCCGAGAGGGTGAAAACCTTATGACATATGATTAAAAATAATATAAATCAGTGGCGTGCTGTGGATGCGGCGTATCCCTAAAATTTCAAAACATTTAGAGTATTTTCATACGGTATCATAAAAAATCTAATGTTAAAATTGAAAAATAGCGATGAATTTTATGATTCGATGAAATTTGGAAAAGAAGCGTAGAATAAAATGAAATTTAAAAAATTGAAGTGTACTTTCTGGACAGCATCTCCTGGTTGAAAAGTCACCGCTCACCACTGATATAATATATATAGATCAGTACTGTGGATTCGGCGTATCCCGAAAATTCCAAAATGTCAAGAGTATTTTTTCATCCGTGTTATATTTGAAAATTTGTAAAATTTTAAAAACCCGTTCAATATATACTGTATAACAAATTCATTTAAAGTTATATAAAATTTAAAATTTTCAGAGCTTTTTAACTCATAAAATTCTAATGTTAAATTCGAAAAATAACGATAGATTCTATAATGAAATTTGCAAAAAAAAGGAGAAGTATAAAATAAAATTTTTAAAAATGAAGGCAAATATTTTGGACAGCATCCCCTGGTTGAAAAGTCATCGCCAACCACTGAAAGTCATATTAATGTTTCTTTGAAAAGAAAAAATGAGAATATTTGGACCCGAAACAATTTGTAGACCTTTATTAGTAAGTGAAAGTATTTTAGAACCCTTAATAGAACTTAGGGAACGCGTTGTTGGCTTATAGTGAAAGATTATAAAAATTATATTACGTTGTAGTATTAAGGTAGTAAAGCAGACCGTAATAACTATCGTGGTATAACTTTACTAAATACTATTCTAAAGCTCTTTACTAAAATTATCCTTAACAAACTGCTGGACTACATTAAACCGAGAGAGGAACAACAGAGTTTTAGAAAGAACCGCTCAACAACTGACGCTATATTTATTATACGACAAATAGTTGAAAAATCAATCGAATTCAACAACCCGGCATACTTATGTTTCATAGACCTTAAAAAAGCTTTTGATCGGGTAAGATTAGAAGATATAATAGGTTGTCTCAGAGAAAGAGAGGTTCCAGAAAGATTAATTAGAATAATAAAGGATTTAAACACAAATACAAGAGCAAAAATAAAATCTAATAACCAGATATCGTGATCTATTTCAATAACAAGTGGAGTGAGGCAGGGAGATTCGTTAAGTCCATTGCTCTTCAATCTCATTATGGATAAAATTTTAGCATATTTAACGACTCATCTTGGATACAAAATGGGAGAAAACTCCATACAGGCTGTGTGCTATGCTGATGACGTGGTTTTGGTGTCGGACAGCGAGCAAAATCTGCAAACTCTCTTATCTCAATTCGATCAAATTGCAGAAAGATTAAATATGGAAATATCCATTGAAAAAACAAAATGGATTGTGATAGCGAAAGAACAGCTTAAGTGTGAAATCAAATTTAAAAATATAGCATTAGATCAAGTTGAAAAATTTAACTATTTGGGAGCCGAGATTTCGGCGCACAGAGATCTCAGCCAAGAGGTTAAAACCCAAGTAACAAAAGGAGCTAGGATAGCTGGATGTCTATATGTTTTGGTCTGGAAAAACAAATATATTTCAGCAAAAAACAAAGTACGAATTTATAAGACCTGCGTACGTCCCGTGTTAACATATGCAGCAGAAACCAGAGCATCAACAATTACCACCCAACAACTACTCCGAACAACAGCGATGAGAATAATAGGGGCTATACATGGAAAAACATTAAGGGATAGAATCCGCAGCAAAGATCTAAGAGAACTAAGCGGAATCCAGGATATAGTGGAATGGGTCGATGTGAGAAAGAGAGGATGGGGGGAACATGTGGAAAGAATGACGGATGACCGCCTTGCAAAAATCGTGAAGGAAAATCGTCCACGTAGCACTCGGAGCAGAGGGCGGCCGAAAAAAGATGGAAAGATGACGCAGCAAGAAACTAACGTCTTTATTCTTTTTTTCTTATTGGAAGAACAGGCGATAGCCTAAGGAGAAGATGATGAAGAAGAAGAAGAAGAAGAAGAAGAATTTGCATTGTGCCTTCTACAAGCGCATCATCGGTTTTCAACAATGAAAAGAATTGAAAGAACACCACAAGAAGCTGAAATGAATATTTATCATTCGCTCTGTTTAAATATCAATTGATAAAAAAAAACTAATTTTAAATTTGAAAAAAAATAACGAAAAATTACATGATGTGATTATCGATAAATTTTGCAAAACGCAGTGAAGAATAAAATAAAATTTTAAAAATTGGGCAGCATCCTCTGGTTGAAAAGTCACCGCCCGCCACTGATATAGATTTATCAAAATATTAATAATCCAAATATTCTCGGTAGCCCGGCGAACTTCGCTCGCCGAGAGTACCAAGCAATATAATTACTGACGTTAATGGTCTCATAACCAATACACTCTTAAATATATAGAAAATAATAAAACTATATCAACCTTCCTTATTTTAATTTTTGTGTCTAGCTGTATAATTTTCTTGAACACTTTTAAGGAGCAACTTTCATATTGAAGATGCACTTTTTCACACATTTAATATTAATAATATAAATAATATAATGTTATTGCTTGCTTAATTATCCTGGGAGGAAATTTCTCTTAGGTGGAAAATTTTAATGTTTCCGTCTATATATATAATCCTCTGTTGAAACTACCAAGGACAATTAACATATATACCAAATTTATTTTATGATCGAACATTTCCCTGTAAATATTTTAGAATATCTAATTAGGTAAAGAAGATGAAAGTAGCTGGCAAGCCCAAGTGTCGCGGTTGTCATCTTTGAGCTCATTCGACGAAGCAGGGGGTTGGGTGTAGGAGGGTTGAAGGTTCAAGGGGAGAAGATTTCCGCCACAGGGGAGCTTATATTAGCAACGGTTGTTCTCAAGCATGTCTGGAATTCACTATATGCCGCTTCTAAGGATAACAATTTCAAAGGGAGTCTTCAAGATGTAGAGCTTCACTAAAGAGTCGAAGCCTGCTTTATCTTTCTTCTTAGATTTGAAAGAAAAACAGTTGGAAATTTCTCTAAAATATCAAATAACAATCATTATTAGATAATTTAATACATTTATAAGGGATAAATTAAAGATTATTTTATGTTTAATAATATCTATACTAGAATCACAAATTTCAAAAAGGGCTAATCTCGGAAATTTTTGAAAATAGATATTTTTCCTCTTTTTTTCATATACACAGAGGCTGGTGAACTATCCCTGAAATTTAGAAGAAATAATTTAACTTTCAAATATTTACTCACCAGAATAAAAAGAGATGAATACGATCCAGTTATCTCTTCAGTGAAATATTTCGACAATTTTAGCTCTAATTGTACCTACATACCCAACATATATAAAATATTTCAATCTATCTCATCAATTCCTAATAAAATGCAAATAGATAGATTTATTAACTTTGAAAAATTATATACAGCCTCATTTGTAAATATTAACATTGATAACAATACCTTTAAAAAGGGAGATTTAAATCAAAATGAGATCTTTAAAAACTATATCAAAGAGTTTTATAATCAGTACAATATATTCTTCACAGATGGTTCAAAAGACACAGCAAATGATTTGGTAGGGTGTGCATTTGCATGCCCTAATATAAATATATTTAAACAATTTAAGATGGAACCAGAAAACTCCATATACTCGGCAGAGGCATATGCCCTGTTGAAATGTTTAGAATATATTAAAAATAACAACATAAAATTCAATTTAATATGTACTGATTCGAAAAGTCTTACAGATGCTTTAATCAACAAAGATATTTTAAGATCAAATTATAATATATTAAAAATTTGTAATTTATTATATGATTTATTTATTAATAATAATACTGTAGACATTGTCTGGATTCCCGCACACCAGGGAATCATAGGCAACACAATCGCTGACTATGAGGCAAATCAAACCAGTAAACTCCCTACAGCATCAAATGAAAAAATTAAACTCTAAAGTCTAACTTCCTGGTAGTCCAAAAATGTAAATCATTGAAATTATGGCAAGAAACGTGAGAAAAGGATAACAAAGGTCGACATTTATATAAGATTAAACCTACGGTGTCCCTATTACCATGGTTTAAAACAGTTAACATTCCACGCAAAGCTATTACATCAATTTCAAGAATGAGGACTGGACACTCATCACTGAAGTTACATCTGCATCGAATTGGAGTGGTGGAGTCCCCATTGTGTAGGTGTGAACTTACCAGTGAGGGGCTCAATCATGTGCTGCTTGAAAGTGAGCTAAAAAAAAAGTGGACACAATTGCTATACTGTGAAATCAACGAAAGTGTAAAATTCCCAATAAATAGTGATTATCTTTTGTCCTTGTGTGAGTGCAGTGAAAAAGTTGTGATGGCTCTTCAGAGATTTGTACTAAGGGCTAGTGTAAATATTTAAAATTATAAAATAATACAAAGAATGTGATTGGCTAAATGGTTCTGACCAAAAGCCAGGAAGGGGAAAACCTTCTCCCTTAAAAAATATATATATATATATATATATATATATATATATATTAAAAAATACAAATCTTTTAGAAAACAATCTTAAAAATGTTTAATTAAAATCCAAAAGTTTCGGGAGAAATTCTTCCCTTAATCAATGGATTTTGAAATTTGAAAAAAAGAAAAAAAAGTCGCTTTTACTAAGAATTTTGGATTTAAAATAAATGTTTTTAAGTTTGTTTTCTAAAAGATTTGTATTTTTTTAATATTTTGAAAAAAATCAATAAATAATTACTATATAGAAGCATGTTTTTTGAGAGAGAATGGCAGATATCTGCTTTTCAAAGTGAAAAAAAATCTTTTGAAATTAATTTCAAAAAGGTCTCATTAATTTCCGGCCTAATCCTCAAATATACCAATCAATAAACGACCTATAGAAGCTGAAACAATATATTATACCGGCTGAGTTTGAAAACTTTTATGAAGGAATCTTGGAGTGGCTGACAGCAGCAGCAGATCAACAAGAAGAGCTTGAAGAATATTTTTAGAAAATAAGTGATTTAAAAACTTTTTATGTCCTACTAAAAATGCGAAAACTAACCGCCAAAAATGAAAATGAAAATCTCCCTCCCCCCTTAATTTTTATTTCGATTTCAACCAAAATTTAATCAGCCCTTAATCTCAATGCACCAAAATTACAAGTGAAATTTCGTTTTGATATTCTACTAGTTTTCTCAGATAGAGGGTACATAGAATTTGGTAAGGTACTAACTAGCTAACATATATGTTAGCAGAATAATTAATATCTCGTATAATGTAATTTTTACCATGTATACTCATTAAGGTTTTTTTAGGTAGACAAAAACAGCATGCTCAATTTTTTTATCAAAATTGTTCAATGTTTTTGAAATATTTCTAAAAAGGAAGAAAAAACTCTTTTCATGCACGATTACAATACTTGATCATACCGCATGTATGATAAAATAAAATTGAAAACTCGTGAATTTAATATAAGGTTCACCGGTAAAGTCTAAAAAAAACAGAGTTGACGGCAACCTGCCATCCAGACCTAGATATAGTACAATTTATTCGCATTAATGATAATGAGGGTTACTTATTTCATTTAGAAATAAACTTAGGCACCTAAAAATATAAGTTTTTAAATTTTTAGAATTTTTTGTGAAAATATCATATTGTGATTATAATGATTTATAAATTATTATTTTGTTGAATAATATTTTCTTAAAGATTTGTGAACAAGCGTGCCTGTTGCACTCTATTCTCCTAAGGCCAATTTTTCCCAGTACTAGTGTCGTTACTAACTCCCCGCCGCCTGCTCACCGGCCTCTGTTAGTACACTGACCGCTTCCCAAGCGTCCAAGTGAATTAAATTAACCTTGCTATTTTGTGTGAATTTCGCAATTAAATTTACACCAAATGATCTATATTTTCTTCTCGCTAAGAGGATATAATTACTTTAACAAAAAATCATAAATTTGAAGCCGAACTATTTTTCAATTCTCCTGTTTCGCACGCGCTTATATGGGGGATTAACTTTTTTTGACTCTTACATAATATCAATTCAAATAATATCACTTTTCTTTTTTATTTTGACAAAAGTTTATATTTCGATTAGCCTAAGTTCTGTTTTTTCAGTAATTCCTCTGTCTGCAGTATTGAATTCACTCAAAAACTTTTGCTCATTAAAGCTGGAACGTGGAGAAAATAATTTTCAAGACATTTTTTTAATTAATAGAGTAGTTATGTAGTCACAGTGAAATCATGATGGACTAATAATCCGAAATATATTGAGTTTGTATAAACCTCTTTGAGTTTTATTTCATTCTCCACTGTGAAACTACACACCTTTACTCTATTAATTAACATCATGTTTCACCTAAAACCTACACCACTTTCCATAAGCATTATCTCTGACTATGTGTTCGATTCAGATACACACGATATCTTAAGAACGAAAGGTCATAGAAAGTTTGTTCATCTGCTAAAGTGTTGTATTTTTAATGTGGAGAAGTAATTAGATTAGAAACTTCAGTTTTAGGAACTTCTGGTTCAAAATTGCAGAATACATAATATTTTTTTGAATCATTTGCTGAAAATTTTAAGGCACTGTTATAATATAGCTAAATATAACAATTTATTTTATATTTAAATTAATTATTAATTACTATTAAGGCGCTCTAGCGTCAAAATATAAGTCCAGATCTGTTTCAGACTAATAGAGATTATTAATTTCTCTAATTACTATTATTCTAGCAACGGCCTTTTGACAAAAACAAGTCCACACCAGTTTCATACTAATAGAGATTAATTTCTTAATTTCTATTATTCTAGCAACGGCCTTTTTAACTCTACTAAGAAAATGTTAATTCGAAATGATTATCAGATTTAGAGATATTTATTACTAAAAGTTATTAATTCACGGAAACTGGAAACACCATAGGTACTGAGTTTTGAAAAAGTTTCACCTTCCTCTAATTTTATAATTTAAATCTATTTTCTTTCTAAAAATTTAAATTTAATTTAAATAATTTTAAGTAATTAAATTAATTTTTTGAAGTGAATATTTTTTGATTTTACTTTTCTAATTGATATTTTATTATAGTGAAGTGAATTTCTTCATTTTTCAGATGAAATGTGCTTGCTACTGGTATGGGTGAATTGGATACTTTGTGGAAGTCTTCTCGTATCTACAACGGTAAGGATCTATCTTCTATTTTCATTTGAATATAATAATTATATTTCGATAAAAATTCACTGGGTAGTTTATTCTATTCTAAAGGTGAAATTAAAAAAAGGAAACTTGTGAATAAATAAATAATTACTTGACTTGAATAGTAATATGTATAGTAATCTAAAGAGTATAAAATTTTATTTGAGAATGTGCCCCCCCAATCAATTATTTTCAATTAAATATAAATCTTTTACAGAACAATATAAAAAGTTATTAAAAATAATCGACACGTTTCACGAGAAATTCTCCCTTTATCAATAGAAATTTTAAAAATTTGAAAAAAATAGTTGCTTTAAAAACAAATATATATTAAATAAATATTTTGAAAATAGTCACTTACATGTATGTGTCTATTTTCAAAATATTTATTTGTCTATGCTTGTTTTATCATCCTTTTTTAAAGGAACTATTTTTTCAAAAATTTGAAACTTGCATTAATAGGCGAGAAATTTTGAAACGTCTGGATAATTTAATACACGTCTCTCGATTGTTTTTATAGAAGATTTGTATTTATTTATATAGGTATAGTAGGAACATCAAACATTCAATAAAAAATTTTCAAATTATGTATATTAAATATTTATTTTTTATTCTTAATATAACGCTCAGGAAGGCCTAATATAAAATTTAGTACACAAATTTATTTTATACAATTTGAAAAGTTGAAAGTCCTTGGTGTCTAATTTACACAAATCTTTTCTAATTTTTCAAATCTTAAACTAACATTGGTATTAAAATATCATTTTATAACGAAACTTCACTTTGCTTTATTTAATTTTTTAGTTATAATTAAAATATTTTCAGAAATGATATTTTTTCATAATTATCGTTTTTAGGCGTAAAATAAGTCTCCGTTGTTCTTATTTATGATATCGCTGACAATATATTTACAAGTTAGAATTTTTTGCAATTATTTCTTTCATTTCATCAATTTCTTAATAATTTGATAATTTTTATCGCTATTGGAAAGAAAAATGTTTTCAGAGTTAGAATTATTCTGACCTGGTTTTTATTTTGATATAAAATAATTTATCGTTGAATTTAAAACGATTAATATTATTTTAATTTCCAAACACAAACACCATTTCTAATTTTCTTGCAAATTGTCAAATTATTTATTCGATTTACTAAAATATTTCTTAAATTATTTAATAAAATATATATTTATTCAAAATAATATTAAAATAAAAAAATCTAATGCTATACACCCATTAGTTATTCAAAACTTTAATCTTTAATTAGCGAAACGATCTTTCCTGCTAAGACAAAGCAGAAGGTAATTATTTCAATTATTCGATTATAATAAAATAAATTAAATAAAATAAAGTAATATTGAACTTTCTCGTGATTTTAATATAGATCTGTCCCCTTCTGGTATAATAAATAAAATCTTTTTTATTTCTTTGTATTCTCGCAATTTTAATTTTCTTTTTTTAATCTTCTCTTTACTCGCGATTCACAATACCATGGTAAATTTCCTAATTAGATAAATATTTTCGTGAGGTCTTAACGTGTCTATATGCAAAATTTAGATAGAAATCTATCAAAAGGTCTGCCACATAATATAAGATTATTGAAACCTTTCCCCCAGGTTGTGCACTCCCTCAAATAAATATTTATTTAATATTTTTAGCAGTACCTATATATTTTTAGACTGGCTGGTAAATCTTTAATGAAGATTTGATAGATAGGCATCTTCATGATAATGGAAAAAATAATTAAAAAAAAATAAAAAAAACAAACAGAATAAAAACTAATTTAATGAAAGGTTTTTTGCATTTTCAATAATTTAAAAACCGATCTTCCTTCTTTAGGGCTTAGAAAAGTTTTTGAAGGAAGTTTGCAACTACTTTTTACTCATTTCCGTTAACAGTGCGTTTGGCTTTTTATTTCCATTAAAAAATCGAAAGAATTTTCCAAAAGGTCGTTTAAAAGATTGCAAATATCTTTCATCATATTATTTCAATCGAATTCGTTTTTTTTTTAATATTATTATTATTAAACTATATTCAAACGCCTACCAATCTATCACAATTATTATTATTATTATCTTTGGACTGACTCTATTTCAATATTAACATAGCGTATTTCACCTTTCTCAGCTTCTCGCTTTGAAAACTTTATAATTAATTTTTTTTCCTAATTTTGAGTCCAATTTCAATTTAAATATAATTAACTTTCAATCACTGACATAGGTATACAAAAATAAAAAATTGCAATTTTCTCTTATTAGTAGAGCCTACACAAAATTTGCCAATTTACTGTACTCACCTGAAAACATTTTGTAAAACTAATTAATGTATCTTTCAATTCCATTATTGATGTTCACTATTTAAGGGTTCTTGAAGACGAAAATGTCGGGATTTTACTCATTTTTTTTTCAAAATACCTCTTGCTATTTTTTAGATATTTTGAATTTAAATAAAAAAAAAAAAAAAAAAAAAAACGAAAAAACAGCCCCCTGTAAAATTCATAATCTAGTTACATAATATAGTTATATAATAGTATTTATTTTAATCATTTAAGAGAAAAATCTTTATTTTTATATTAATAATTTAGGATCATTTTTTATTTATTTAAAATTGCATGTAGCTTAAAAATTGTATGTAGATTTCCAATGATTAATTTAGTTATTTTTTCTGTTTCATTTTCGGTGTTTCGTCTAACCCTTTTATCGTATCTTCTACTTGTCATGTTGACTTCGTTCTGCTCGTCTTTTCAATCTGCACATCATAGCTACGCATTAAAAATAAGTACTAAATCTATTTTTACTAGCATGGCGTTTAATTTAATATCTAGGGATCCATTTTTGTTTTCCAAATTTTTGTTATAAGATGTTTTCTCTTTCAGGGTTCCCCAAAAGTTTTAATTTTTAGATTAAAAGAAATAAAATAGTTATACCTACCTATTTGATTCAATTTAAGTTTTCAATTTAAAATTGTATTTCATTTTATAAATTTAAACAAAATCATTTTTACAAAATTCATTATCATTTCAATTTCATATTAAAATTCAATTAATTTTTCTTTTCAATATACATAATTATATTTGAAAAATTAAATATGTTATTTTAATCCAATTTTCTCAAATTTTTGTATATACTTCGATATATTTTTTCAAAGTTTTTTTTAAATTTAGATTTTTATTTAAAATTCAATTCGTATATAATAATAAATGAGGGATTTTCAGCATCCCTTTCATCACTTTTTGAATGGAAATGTGTCCCAAGGATCAAAGGAGGATTTTCAAGAGGCGGATTCTCTTCACAAAGTAAGCCACTGTTTAGAATTGGTAGTTTTCTTTGGGTCTAATATTGTCGAAAATTAATATGTCGTTAGGGCTTTTTCTTTCAGGATCATCGCCTCTCCCTCCGTGGGATCCGCTACAAAACCACTACAATTATTTGCATGTTATTTTTAAAGATATTATACCATACACTCAAATAAGTGGATTAGGATTAACATTAGATTTAGGAGGGTGGGAGGGTAACGCCATGCCAACCTCGGGGATGCTAATCCGTTCTATAGATGTTTATAGATACAGCCGTTTACGAGAGCAGAGAGATGACGTCTAGGTCTTTTGCAATGGAATGGAACCCTCTAATTACTCAAGGTGAATATTCTGTTACACTTCATTAAAAAATTTTATAGGTAGAAAATATATCTACTTATTGATAAATAAATAAATAAATAAAAAATGAATTCAATTGTTTTTTGAAAAAGTCGTTAAAAAATAATAGTTAAATATGTATAAATTGTGATAGTTGTTTCATTGCAACATAGAATGTTAATACGATTGGATAAATTATAGAAAGTCAAGTTTGACGCTAACACAAAAACAGTGATAAATATTAGCAAAATATAATAAAGATTAGTGCGACATTTGCTGCACTTGGTTTAAAATTAATTTACTAATCCTTGGCTCCAATGATGCCACGACACGTGAATTTATATATAACAATATATTTTACATATAAAAATACAGTTTAAACAAAATTTATTTTTTCTTAAAATTTTTTATTGACTACCGGTTGCCGGCCGCTGCACTAGAGGATAAATTTTCTTCCAAAATTCACTTTACTACATCAAAATTAGCTTTACATCAATCCAAACTGCCCAGAATGCAATCTTAACATTAAAGTTCAACTCCCGAGGTGATAATCCCTCGTTTGAAATGTAATAAAACATCTAAAATGATCTTTAATATAGCTCGTTTGTTTAAAAAAACAAAACAAAAAACTTATTTTTAAAATTTTCTATAACTTAATCTTAGAATATTATTATATTTTTTTTAATTTAAAATAGTTTTTGATGGTTTCTTTGGAGCTAAATTGGCACTATAAGAAAATAATTAAAAATTGGCTAAATCAAAGCCTGATGAATGCAATTGAGTGTCTCTCGACAGTTCAGGTTGTCTAAATACAGGCGTTGCCATAAAGTGCTGCTCTCTTCTGAGATTTTTTGTTGTTATGTTGTGTTAAAGCTACGATGTTTTAAATAAGAAGAAAAGTTAATTAAATCCACGTAAGAAGAAATTTCTCTAGAGGAGTTTCAACTTAATGTTTAATATATATACTATTTAACAAAATATATCATATATTAACATATAAATATTGATATAAAGCAGTGCTACTCAAACACTAAACTTGTAACAATTTTTTGAGCGGAATACTTACAGTAGGTACAGCATAAGCTTTAAACCAGAGAGGGCCAACCATGTAGTACTTGCTCGTTCTACAGTATTCTTATTATACAAAAACCACTTATTCTAATCTGCAATCACATACAAAAATTATTTCACATTGTAACTATTTTTTTCTTGCAACAATTTTTAATTGTATATTTGATTTTTTCGCGGAACACTTGAAGTGGCTTCACGAACCAAGATGAATCATTTGAAAATATTGTAATTGGTTTTGATTAAATAAAGCTTGGGAGTCAGGTTGGCCGAGTGGTTGGCGCTTGTGTTTCTAATCAAGCTAGCGAAGGTTCAAGCCCGACGCACTGCAAATATTTGATCGGCTATAATCTGATTCCTTAAAGGAAAGGCAATGGGAAACCACTCCTGTGAAAAATATCGCCGGGAAAAATTACAATGGAGAGTATTCATTGTAATCGCCGACGCTCGGAATCGAGTATGGCACTTGAAGAAGAAATAAAGCTTGAAATAAAATTGAATAAAATTGAAGAAACTATTTATTGAGGGTTTTTCGGTTGCTTTCCTTTGTATTTTGTAATGAATCGGTATGTAATATAATATGCTTTCGTTGAAAATGACTTACTGGAAATATATTTGAACTTGAGTCTTGGTAGTCTAGCTTGCCATCTAGTAAAAACTAAAATACGTAGATATATATATATATATTTTAATTAAACTCTTTAATTTTAATTAAATTTTTATGTTGCTTTGTTATAAAAATGGCCAAGTGGGCGTTAGATAATAAATACAATATATTTTTTTGTGGAAAAAATAATGTTTTTGAAATTTATTTAACAACTTTAATTTGAATTATTAATAAAATTATAAAGTGTCAAAAAGTCTATTTTTTTCAGGAAATAATAAAAATCGAATGGATTTTTTTGAACATAAATTGAAGCTTAATGTGTCGTCGTTGTGAAAGTGAGGCATTTATTCGTTCATTTACGATCCGTTAGAAATGAGTGCGAACGAGTGAAGTCACAGTTGAGTATCATAAAATTCCAATTGACATTTGCCAATTTATCACCCAGTTTTATTGACTATATAACTAGAAAAACAATCAGCTTAGTTTATTATTAACGTTTATTCTAAGAGAGATGGCTAAAACAAAACTTCTTTTGATTGGCTCCGAACTTTTTTACATTTTATTTTTTAAATTAAACCTGAATTGCACTATGATAGTTCATTTAAGTTTTTTTAAAAGTCATGCTACCCAGCTTGCACGAAAATACACATAAACTAGCTAGAGCTTAAGTTTTATTCATGTCTTTCTGCAAGTCTTGAACAACTTTTATTGGTCTTTTACAACTTAACTTTGAAAAATCTTTCTGTACTTCAGCTTGGTCACCAAAGCATCAACAGGAAAATAATAAATAGTATTAATATAACATCTCTTTTCATTGAGTATTCTCAAAAGAGATACCGTTAAAGAACATTCTTTTTTAATGTTATGATTTATTTAACGCTGCCTATTTATTTAATTGTGCCTATTTTTATGTTTTTGATTTATTTTTGTATATACTCATTTAATGTTGTTTGATCGTTATAAATGTATATCGTTATAATTTTTTACATCACTCTTTTTTAGTTATGTGTTTTTGCGTTTGCTGTTTTTGGATTATTCGAAGCATGTTTCTAAAGTAAGTACCGTTTTGAAATAAAAAAACAAGTACTTTTCATAACAATTTTATTTTAACATAATAGCCTGTATCTTAACCTACATTTGGACATAGTTTCCACCAATATTAAATCATTTATTGTATCTTTCCAAGAGCTTTTGAATCCCCTCCTCAAAGAGGTCTGCCGCCTGATTGGACATCCACCGCAAATTTTCGATAATTTAGTCGTTCAGTTACACCTGCACAAAGAACACCTCTTGACATTAGAGGAAACAAATCAGTTTAATGAGGAAATCATAAATATGTTCTCCCTAACTTTTTCGTAAACTTTAAACACCAAATCTTCAATAATGACAAAAGGTCGCCCACTTCGTTCCTCGTCATGAACATTCGTGCGGCCATCTTTAAATGTTCTAACCCATTTGCATACCATCTGATTTATTTCCTCTAATGTCAAGAGGGGTTCTTTATGCAATTGTGACCGAGCGACTAAATTATCAAAAGTTGCAGTGGATGTCCAATCAGGCGGCAGACTTCTTTGAGGAGGGAATACAAAAGCTCCTGGAAAGATACAATAAATGCTTTAATATTGGTTGAAACTGTCTAAATCTAGATTAAGATACAGGCTTTCATGTGAAAATAAAATTGTTATAAAAATTATACTTGTTTTTTACTTTATTTTTTTTTTTTTATTTCAAAATGATACTTTAGAAACATGCCTCGTAACCGTTAGAAAAGAAGCAACACTTCACATTTTTAATTTTTTAAAGTTTTGTATCTCTTCCATTTTAGAAATGATCATCGATGGCCAATGTTTTCCAAATTTCTATGTTTTAATGTCGATGATCAATGTTTTTTACATCGATGGAAAACAACCAGCGTTTTTAAATATTTTAGTATTTTTTTTTCATTAATTTTGATAAATTAATGTTGAATTGACATACTCAGTCGGATATTGAGAAGATTGCTTTCAACATAACATCGATTTTTTACATCGATAGTTTTCATGGAAATATTTCAGTTAATTTAAGGATTTTGCCTAATTTTTTTGAAATAATGATTTTTTTAAAAATATATATCAATGTTTTCAAGTCGATATTATCGTCACATCAATGGTGAACATCGATATTTTAACTATCAATGCCTTGGGTTTAAGCTCCAAATACAAGATGAATGTCTTTCCTAAAAGAGAATTGAATCAATGGCTCTATGAGCTAATTTAGAGTTTCAAGACGGAGCAGCTCCTTTAATAGAACAACTTACATTTTTTCACGACCATACTTTGTTTATTTTATTGATAATTACGGTAATGATGGGGTACCTATTGGGAACCCTTTATTTCAATCGTTGCGTTTTATACCCCTAGTTCATTTTAGACCAAAAAACTCTTTTTCAAATACATTAAAAGTAGAAAATAGACATTACAATTGTATTGGCTGAGATTGTTGCTTTTCCTCTCTCTCTGGGACCATTTTTCACTATCCCAGAATATTTATATAATTTATTTGAATCATCTCCGCGACTTGGAAAATTCTCTTCTATCGCGGCAATATTTCGGTTCGGGTTTTTGCACTTTTGGGCAGCTGATTGTGATTGCATTCGAGCGGAGGCCTTTCATTTGTTTATATATCTTTCGAGGGATTCGACCTATGGACACACAACTACCGAGGAGCCAACGTCTATGTAGGTACCATTTTTCAAGTCATTTCGGAGGCCTCTTCCTTGTTCATCAACCTTTTCCTGAACATTTAGGCGTTCAAGAAAACTTGTCAACTTACTAAATCCCGGGGACAAATATTGAGGTTCTAAATTGAAAGTTTCTTTTTGCCGAGAGTAGCAGAGTTTTTATAAATTAAAGGAGGCAATAATAGAAAGTGTCTTCTGCTGGAAAAATATATTTTTACTATTAAGAAAGGCGCTCAAGTATTGTAATCGTGTATGAAAAAAGTGTTTTTTTTCCTTTTTTCAAATATCTCAAAAAAAATCGTTTTAAACTACTTTGATTAAAAAAATTGTTAAATCCATGGCATTTGACTCACAAAAAGCTCTTAATAAGTAAACATCGAAAAAATTATATTTTTCGAGATAATAATTGTTTTGTCAAAATGTTCGTTAGTCTGTCTGGTTGAAGTTGCCCGTTAGTATGTGCGTTACCAAATTTATAAGACGAGCTAGCTCAAAAACTAGTGTGAATATCGAGATCAAATTTTAAACGTAGTTTTGGTCCATTTACACAAGAGCTGATTGTATTTTGGTATATCGTCCCGAAATTAAGGGGGTGGAGGGGGGGGGGGGGGTTAAAAATTAAAATTCAGGCCGTTTGAGCAAATTCAACCAAATTTTGTATACATAATCAGACCCACAGAAGTCTAAAAATGGAAAACTAACTCCCCTACATGATTATAAATAATTTAGGGGCCAGGTTGTATGGTAAAAGTCAAGTGGATGGCCACATCAGAACACGTCACAGTTTATTTTATTTATTTATAACGACATTATATCATTGAAGCAGACAATAAAAGAATTCATAAATTAATTCCTGTGAGTCCATTTAATAGACTGATGAAGAGGGCAAAGCCCTCGAAACTATAGTCTCGTTATAAATAAATAAAATTTATAATTCCAGCAGAAGACACACTCTTTTATTGTCTCCTTCAATATATAAAAATTCTGCTACTCTTGATAAAAACTTTCATTTTGACACTATATCAGATAGACACATCAATTCCTTTGAATCAATTGTAATTGACTGATGAAGCCCTCGAAACTATAGTCTCGTTATAAATAAATTAAAAAAAAAATATTTTTCCAGCAGAAGACACACTCTTTTATTGTCTCCTTTAATTGAGTACCTAAAAAGAGAACTCAAATTCTGCTGGCAAACCTTAGAGGACAAACAATAACCATTTATCTAAGTGGTTAAATATATATATATATATATTGAATTTTATTCTTTTTTTTGTTACCAAAGAGAAATAACTTAAGTATCTAAATACAAATTTATTTGAAAAATTGACAGCATGGGATGTTATATTCATATCAACATTTTCGATTTTTTGCTTAGGAAATGTCTGAAACGTTTAGAAAAATATTTTCTTTCTATCTGCCTGGATCCCTCATAACTGGAAAGGTTCAAGAACAATCATTGAAAGTACACCCTGATGCCAAAATGTTTTTATTTCCATACCCAAGAATTGATTAAATTTTGGGCTTTCTAGCTCTGAAACTGGTTGCAAAATATATAAATTCAAAAATAAATTGAATTGTTATATGGTCTGAAATTTTACAAGTTTGTATTAATAAAGTAATCCTTCTACTAACTTTCAACTTTACAAAATGCTTAAGGATTCTTTTTGGAAAAAACTAACAATCTTGTTCTTTCTGGTGAAATTTTGTAACGTGTCGTAAGGATGTGAATCAGCCGAAGGCGGTTGAGGAGGCAATAAATGGCATCCTTTTTGGCACGGCTGGCGTCCAACCCAATTTGCAAGTAATCTGGTCGGCCGTTTGAATCTCGAACATGGAGTTGAGATTGAGTTGACTCACTCACTGACTGCCCTCTCCTTTCCACGCCAAATCTTTTCCAACAGGCCATGGAGGAAAATTGATTTTACACACGAAATGATGCTTATTTGGGTCGATCTTGATTCGAGATAAAAAATAAAAGAGATTTCGATTGACTTGGAACAGTATTTCTTCATTGGGATGGTCGGAGGGGGTGGGGAATGGGGTGGCAGCTGATAGCTCAATTTCACCCCAATTCGAGAGTCAATAACAAGAGCTCGTCAAAAGAAAGATTAAAGACTAGATCTTTAATAGATTTTTTCTATTTCGGTTTGATAATTTGTCCAATAACACATATATAGTTTTTAATAGTGAAATAAAATTTTTTGGAAGTAATTTTTAGTTAAATAATTAACGTCAATTACATTAACGTACATAATTGTCACGAAAGCAAATTGATTTATAAATAAATAAATAAATAAAAGGACACCAGTATTTTAAGTGCAAATTTAAAAATAAAAAACATTAATTCAAATTTAAATAAATAATCTTTCTAAACTTTTAAATATATAATTGGAAGGCAGCCCAGGGGTAGCGAGGAAAGAAAAAATTAACACATATCCAAATAAGGAGTAATTTATTGGAATCATTCCTCCTTTTCTTTCAAACCGACGTTTCGGAGGATTCTTCCCTCCTTCTTCAGGGTCTACAAACCAATATACAAAATTATAAAAAATTATAAAATATCGGGGTCGATCATCATTCATTTCATCAACAATAATACAATTATAAGTACATGTAAACAGCCAGATTATCAATAGAAAAAAATATAATTCACTCACTTCAAGGGGTCAATGAATGAAACAAATAAAATGTTTTCTTCTTCTCTCCACAGCAGTGTTCAAAACTTTCTTTTTCTTTAGCAAAGGCATAGAAAATCAATTTTTTCCCTCCTTTTCTTTTTTTTCTTTTTTTTATTTATTTAATCTCACCGGGAACAAAGCCCATTTAGACAGCACATAAGTAGAGTGTTAGTATGGTTTGTGAGGGAGCCGAGTTTTCAGCCGGTAGAAATTTTTATTTGCCAGCCAGGATCGAACCCCGGAACTCCACTTCAACATCGTCATAATCGATCGATGCTGAAGCGAAGCCAGTGCGTTAGCTGACTGAGCTACCCGATTCCCCTCCTTTTCTTAATTATATAGAAAAATGGCTTTGGAATCTAACATATATAGACCATACCCCTTACAAGATAGATACGCACAAGAGTGCATACTGGGTTTAGTTATTAACAAAATTCTCAAATAATATGGTTGGTTCATACAACCATATATACCCAATATACAAAATGTACAAATAGCAAAATTCCATAATTCGCACCTCATTCGTTCATTGATCAATTCACTTATTCAAACTTTTTTATATACAAATATACACCATATATTCACACTTCATACAAATATACATCATACATCTATACTTCATTCGTTCATTGATCAATTCACTTATTACAATTTTTACATATATATATGTAGGAAGTTAAAATTAAAAGATGTTGCAAACACATACAGTATATTGAAACAGAGTTAGTCTTTAAAAAGACTATTGATGAAAATGCTTTTTTAAAATAATAAGGTTAGTTCTGAAAAGAACTATTGTCCATATGCTTTGTAAAAATAAGAATGATGTCTCAATATATATGTGTTCGCAAATGAAATAATGAAAAATCCACTTACTTTAGAATAGGACCGCCTTGCTAGTGAATTCAAGGCTGATGTCTGCGAAGGCGCATCCTGTTACCAGGATAAGGCTCTTGGAGGCGCTGGGTCGCCTGGGAGAGCAATTTCCCATAGAGATGTTCTTTGTTCAGAAGCCGGAGCAAGAATGACAGATGTTGGCACGTTCACAAAATATTTACGCGAAAAGAGACTGAGACGCTCGAGCTCTGTGAGCCAATGAGAGCCCGCCTAATATCGCCTTGATTTAGATATAAGTTAAGTGCAGTTTGTCGATTTGGTTAGTTTTTAGTTTATAGTTTTTATAGTTTTTAGTTTATAGTTTTTATAGTTTATAGTTGAAAGCCAGTAGTGCTTAAGATGATACGTTAATATTCCCAGGTAACACACAATATCCTCAGAATATTCTAAGAAGATTTAAATGTCCTTAGAATATCCTTAGAATATTCTTAGGATATTGTGGTTACCTGGGTTAAGATGATGTGTATTATGACGTTTGACGACGACCCCTAGACACGAATATGTATAAACCCCCTTTTTGTAAATAAATATATATAAAGAATGAATTAGTGTGTTATTTTCACCCCTATGAGCGAAGGGGGTGAAACCCCCCCCTATATATATATACAAATATACAACTTTTTTTTTTCTTTCCTCACTACCCTGGGCTGCCTTCCATTACATTCAATTAAAAGTTTTAACAGTCCGTCTCTCTCCAGAGAAAATTTCGTTTTAAATATATAATTAGAATTTTAAATAAAATAATAACAAATGTATTATGAGTTCAAAACCAGCTATAAAATTAATCTTAAACATTGAGGGGGTGAATGAAGATCAAGAATATGATAATCATCATGTCTATACCAAGAATGGAAAAATAACATATTTTCTAATTTATCTTTTGATTCTTGTTTCTGTATTTGATATATTAATATATTGTTCTATGTTTGTGAATATAGAATTCTGACTTAGTAAATGCAGAACTTTTCATTGAAAAATGCAGAAAATCAGAAAAAGAAATTATTATCTATTAGATTTATTTATTTTATTTTGTCCCAATTTTAAATATACGTATGAATATAACAGTACCGTAATAACGTAATACTAATGATGAATATCGTATGAATTGTTCTCGTCTAATGAATTCGCTTTGAAATCAATTAATTTATTCTAATGTGATCAAAGAAAGGATTGATAATTATAATTTATTTTCTGAAAAGTCATGTCAGGCATTTTCTCTAATAATATTTAATAAAAATATTATGAATAATAAACATTCCTACTATCTCTAACAATTGGCTGGCCAAACTGTCATAAGAAATTACATTTCGAAAAACTTTCTTATTTGGAATTTGTAGTTTTCGTTATTCATGGGCTGTCTTTCCATCAATTCTCTATTGAATTCTAACAAAACCTACGTCTCCGAACGAAAATTCTTTTAATTCATTATAGATAAAAAATGTACAATTCTGTAATGTGAATTCGTTCCTTGCTAGTGACCAATTGTTTCCTTCCGTTCCTCTTTAAAAAGTCGTGTGTGTTTCTCTTATTATATACACTAATATCCTTGATAAACCACACTTGCTTAGCAATGTCTCATATTTACACGGATATCCCTTGGGATCCTCAATCATTCAATGCCAGAACTTGGTCAACATTCCGTATGAATCCTCCTTCTGAATGATAGATTGCTTCTAGTCCTCTTCGTAGTTCAACATGAACAATCTCTTTTTCACAGGACATCCAACCATTGTTTCCAAATAAACATTATATATTTTTAAATTCATGTATTTCTAAAATATGAATTTTAGTACCTATTATATAGTTTTTTATATTTTATTTAAGTTGGTGTCCATTAAAAAAAAAAAAAAAAAATAGAAAAAACTGCTGGTGAGATAGGTGTATTACTGATGCGATTGGAATTAGGTGTACACGTCTCTGGAATTATATGGAATTATTTTAGAAATCATTAGATAATGTCCCTTCATCTATGTATTCTACTTGAAAATGAAAGTGGAAATGGAATTACACGATATTAGGTCGCGGTTCACCCCTCATGTATTACCGTGCAGCCTGTAAAGCCACTCATGGAAATTATTATTACTTTCTAATGTATAAAAAAATAACTATTTTAGAAAAAATAGTTCCGTAATTTATATCAATGCGATTAAGTCATGTAAAAAATAGAACAAATAATTAATTTTATAAAACAATTGTATCCCATTGAGGAGGGATTATCGAAGAGTATTCAATGTCATTTCCATGTTTCGGAATTGCCCTGAAAACTGAAAAAACAACAACAATTAAACAGAAAGCATATCATTATAGAATCAAATAATAAAAAAAATGAGTTTTTGTTTGCTCTCCTGAAAATTGCATTTTTTTTAGACATGCTACGACATTATGCACTTTAAGTGCCGAGATACCATTAGGGGCTAAATCCATTTTGAAATATAAATAAATAAATTGTTATAAACAACGGTTAAAGCTATTGAGCTGAAATTTTAAACAAAAGTTTTTATTGTTAAACTTTTTTTTTATAGTGTTACTGATACAAGAAGAAGTTGCACCGAAAAACCTCTGTTGTCCGCGGTGGACCCTTATATCTTGGAAATAAGAAGAGATTTAAGAATTGTGTCGGAGTTGAAGGTATTCGTGAATGCGGGTCTTGAAAGATTGAAGGTTATATGTTGCTGGGAAGACGGTCTGAGGAAGAGAGTTCCAGGCTCTAGTTGTCATAGAGATAAACGAGTTGAAGAATACGTTTGTTCGGTTAGTATCCAATTTAAGCGTGTAGGGGTGTTGAGTCCTAGAAAATCGTGTATTTCGCGCAAATGAAGCCTTTGGAGGGATTATCGATTTTATCCCTTCAGAACAAAAGTCATGGTAGTATTTATAAAAAAGTGAAAGGGCGGAGACAGATCTGTATAGTTAACTTATTCTATAGTACTAGATGAAGGAGGAGGTATCAGCCAAAGATGGAATCACTGGGTTCAATAAAACACCTTCAATAAGACGTTTCGGCCTGAATTTTAATTAACATCCATTTGTAAAAAAAAAAATTTTAGCCTAATTGACTGAAGATGGGCAAATAAAATTCAGGCCGAAACGTCTTATTAAAGGTGTTTTATTGAACCCACTGATTCCATCTTTGGCTGATACCTCCTCCTTCATCTAGTACATTTTCATCACAGCCACGAACTCTAACAATATTCATACAACTGAGATCAGCAGACATGCTTCAACAACTGCTGCAAAAGTACGGTGCTTGCCTCAAGAGAAAAATCAGGGAAGTTTAATAACTAAGAAACAGAAGTTCAAAAATAAACTATATTTCTTAAATAAATGCAAAGATCATAGTGTTAATCCTAATTTCATTAATTTCAGTGTAAATAATGTATTTAATCTTACACTGAAAACTAACTCTAACAAGGCATATTGTATAATTTGATTGAATGGAAAAAATGCATGTGATTTAAAAGTAATTAAATTCTAATTTGGATTTTTGTATGTAAATAAATAATGATGAGATATATGATTACCTCCCATAAGGGTCAAATATTTAATTATAATGTAATATATAGAAAAAAAAATTATATAAACTCATTACTTTCATTCTGAAACTTTTGGGTCCAGGCACGTTATAAATTCACATGTAGCTAATAAAAAAAATGTTATTTTTGACAAGGCTTGGTTCGATCACATATGTGTACCGCATTTTGTGTATAACTGTAAGTCTAAACAACCAACTTGGTCAACTTATAATTTTGTATAAAAAATATATCAATTAACATCCATTTGTAAAAAAAATTTTTTAGCCTAATTGACTGAAGATGGGCAAATAAAATTCAGGCCGAAACGTCTTATTAAAGGTGTTTTATTGAACCCAGTGATTCCATCTTTGGCTGATACCTCCTCCTTCATCTAGTACAGTTTCATCACAGCCACGAACTCTATCGTTATTCTATAGTATATTTTAAATACCCAGTTTCAGCTTTCTAGTTAGACAAAATGATAAAGTCCTAAATTAGTAAAATTTTCACGGAGAATACAGTCTTAACGATTTTTGCACACTTCTCTAATTTTAATACTGAGATTTTTTCACTCGGTCAAAAAAGTCAAAATTTAGGTCAAGGATTATTTGATTCATAAGTTTTCGATTTTTTCAAACAAAAGAAAATTAGTGAAAGTTTGCGGACAGGCACAACCATCCAAACAAGGACACAATATTCGGTTTCTATTTATATAAAATATATACTATATACTTACATGAGTACTATGAAAACAGAAATAAATGGAAATTTCAAGTGGTTCTATTCTACCGTCATGCAATATACGTTTATGAAATAATTTAGTTATACTCATTCATTTCAAAATGTTTCCCATAACATTTTAACTAAAGTTCATTACAGATTTTCAATCTGAATATTCCACTTAGACTATAACTCAAATGTGAAACACTTTTATGTGATGTGAAATTATCCTATAAAGCGTAAAATAAATAAATAAAAATAAACAATTTGAGTGTTAGAAATTTTCAACTTTGAATGGCTAGAATTTTAGAGTCATTGAGGTTCGTTCGAATGAGTCATATAACTGGGAGTTGTGAGCACAATAAAATAAGTAGATATAAAGTGTTTAGGAATGAAATGTTTGTCGACATTCAATGTGCAACTGAATAATAAAATAAACTCGTAGGAAACCAGCCAACCCTCCTCCTCCCTCTTCCATTCGGCTTAAATTGATCTTTAAAGTATATTTGTAAAAACATTTAAATACGCTTTAATGTTGTTGAGTTACAATCGAATTGAATATTAAGATTTATTCATTCCTACAATTAAATAAAATTTAATTATCATTAGACGGTTATATTACCTATTACAGTTACGCTATTTCCGTTTAAGTTCAGACAAATAAATTTTACAGACTTTTTCCGGTGACTCAACAATACATTTGAAAAATTTCTCTATTTTTACATTCTTTTATTTAACTTGGTTCCTCTGATCTTAGGAATGACTGGGAAGGATGTTATAATTTAATTTCGATCAGTCCTAAGGTGAATATTTTTAATTTAATTCTTTGCATATTATTGAGTGATTGTTATTTAATAAAACTTGATATAGAAAGTTCTCGAATTACGCGATTAATTGGTTCCGAAGGCTTTTCTGTAAGTCGAAAAATCGTCTAAGTCTAGCAAAGCACAAAATTTAGCATTTTTGGAAAAAAATATGTTTTAGTTTCAAAGTATCGTTGATAGTAAAATATAATATATAGTATATACCTTCACTCAAGAAAATATTATTTATTGCACATACATATTGGACATATTATGATTATTTTGATATTGTACATTTTGGAACGGCATTTAAACTTTTCAAACCATACGTGGCTTGCAGGAAATGTATAGTTATCAGCATTATCACCATTTTTATGCTTAAGATTCTAAAAAAAGACTTAAGTCTTTCTTCTGTATGAGCAGGCTTATTGGAATTTGTTGTTGCTGAATAGGTATCTTCTAATAATTAGTAGAGATTGTGGTGTTGGTGCAAGGTGAAACATATTTAATAAAGATAAGAGTAAATCAATATTAAATATAAAATTTATTTACTCTTATCTTTAGGTATCTTCTATCCATGTAATCAGTATTTTTCCATTTCTTCTATTAATGTTCCTCTTTTCTTTGTAATTATTGTAGACTTCATCAGTACTGAGTTTTTACGAGATTCATTATTCTAACTCTATAGATTATAATTGTTCTAATTGTAGAATCACTCATTTTAAAAACTCTAGCAATGTTTGCTTCCTTATTACCATTTTTTTTAATCTCTCAAATCCGAAATCGCATAATTCGAGGACTGACTGTAGGTACTATAATTTTATCGATGAAGAAGAACGATGAAGATTGTAAGAAGTTTTAACAATAATATAACGTGGAGTTTATTGGGTGTGTGGAGTTCTTGGTTAAGAAAATACTCAAAAGGTTGATAGAATATATTTAATCAGGTCGATTAATAAAAAACAAATGTAGATTTCACCAAAGAATAAACTCAAGAGGGAAAACGTAGTCAATAAAATACAGACGACAAGGGATGTCGAGCAATTTAAATGTTTTCCTCAGGTTGGTGTTAGAAAATTATTACAAAAAGTACTTGGTTTATCAAAAGAAAGATCTATACTATTCAGTGTCTAGTGGCTCTTTGCTTCCTCTAGAGCTGTTGTTTCACTTCCGCTAAAGGCAGTGTTGCCAACATATTCTTTTTTATTATTATCAACATGACCAATTATAAGTTTATACAATTAAAAAAATTAAGATAAATTAGAGAAATAAAATATATTAAATTATCAATAATTATATCTGTCACAATAATAAAATTAAAATTGGTGGATAGTCACTGAAGATGAGTAAACTACCTACTATGCGAAACATAATATGTTTGAATAATTAAATTTGTAAAAGACTAGGAGAGGGAAAAAAGAAAATAATAAGATGAATGTTTTTTATCCATGTGATTATGTGAGTGTATGAGTGAGTGTAAATCGGTACTGCCATATTTTTGCGAGCTTGAATCTGGCTTGTTGAATTGTAGTCAAGCTCTCAAACCACTCGAGCAACCCCTATTCACTTGTTGCAAATAACAAACAAATAATTTTAATAGCAGATGTAGAATAGTTTTCTTCTATATCAAAAAATATTTCTTATAATTATATATAAAAATATATGCTAGTTTTAATTTAAAAATTTGATTTGATTTTCTCTTGAATATGCTAGTTTTATTAAATAATATATGTAGAACACCCATCCCTTGATTTACGAAGACAGGTTTCAGGAGAAAATTTGTAATTCAAAACCGTGCAAAACGAGACAGATCATGTATAACATATAAAAATGGAGAATAGGTTCATCTAAATTCAAACCCGTGTAAATAGAAACAAAGGATATATATAGAAAAAACAAACTGAAACCCTGTAAATCAAGGGATAGGCGATCATATTTAAAAACCGTTCAAAAGCGAAACCGTGTAAAACAGATACCGTTTAAATCGAAGGATAGGTGTATATAGGCACACAAAGTTGAAAAAAAAAAAAAACAATAATTTATCTGTACCGATTTCTTTTAGCTTCCACTGATGAAAAAATGCAACATAATTATATCTGTCTTCGAAATATTTGGATTTGGCCAATACAATATTTAAAATTTTTTACTGATATAAAGGATTTTAATTTACATCTTCAAACAATTTAATTTATCTATTTTATTGGTTAAAAAATGATAATTATTAAAAAATTGAATCCATTACTTTTTACAATAAGTTTTGAAAGTAAAAAATTGATCAGTGGAATTTACTATACGTGTTGCATTGCTCTTAAATAAATACTTTGTATAAAAATAAAATATATATTGCAATTTCGAAAGTGCTTAAGCAGAAGTAGTTGTGGTTAATATACATGACGGAAAGAAAAGACGACCTGTATAATCAAGTATTAATGTGGTATGGGAGTTAAACCTTTGCATAGGTTGACAAACCTTTCGCCTATATTACATGTTTTAAATAATTTATTAAAAGATAAAAACAGGTAGGTCTATTTAAAGTTTTAACAGAATAATAAAGGATTATTCATTTTGATAGAATTGGAAGAAAAGTGAAACATTTTCAAGACTTGGTATTGGCCTTTCCACGCTTCAGACATTATTAAACATAAGAAAAAAAAGTAAAATAAATAAATAAATCTTTATTCCTTGACCTGCTTAGAGGCATAAGTCCTCTTTGGCAAGGTCCTCCAGACATCAATACAATCTAGCTACAATACATTAACAAACATCAATACAAATTAACTACAACAATTTAACAAATAATAAACAAGTACAAAAAAAAAGAAAAAGAACAGAAATGTATGCTCATTAACAAATAACATGACCATAGATTTCCATCAAAAGACCAAAAATAATTTAAAAATTCCTCGCCAAAACCCGATACCAGGAGCAAGCCACGCATTAAGCATCCCAGCATTTGCCATACGTTGTTAAGGAAACCTGGTCAAAACCTAAACAAGGATGGTATGACCTCTCTCTAAGTTTTTCAATTCAATGCTTTAGCAGCGTCTTTCTCCCAATTGTACCGAATAATTAATACATGAATCCTACAGGCATAGGTATGTGACGAAAGAGAATGCCAAACATGACATTTTAATTTTTAAATAAGTAATTTTTAAGAGACATTTTGTTTTTGATGCTCGCCCTCTTAAATGACAGATTCAATTAAGTTGATGATAAACTTTTAGCGGTGGTTTCTTTCTTACAACAAATTACTGTCATCAAACGCTTGTTTGTATGTGGTATAATTAGACGAAATCTCCTTCGCAATTCCCAACTGCGATTTATAACTTAACCTCATTTTCTTACTCGACTCATCCATTACCGTTTTCTATTGGGTTTTATCTTCCTGTTCTGATTAAAGGCTGATTTCCATCAAGTTGCAGCTCCAATGATTCTTTTCACATTAAGATGAGGTCATTTAAAACAATTGTCCCATCTCCTGGCTCTAAAGCGTCGCAATATATAATCATCCCTTTCTCCGAAGCGGTTATCTAGGACATAATATCATTTTATGTCCGTGCAAAATGATGATGGCCACACTAGAGAAAGCCGTTGCATTGTCATATTCTTTAGATAAATGGTATCTCCGAGCCAAGACACGATCAATTGTTCATGGATTGGATGATGTCAGACACATAGCGAGATGACGATATTGTATAGTCCAGCAAACATCGCTTTTTCTCTCCCTCATTGGTAAGGGCTACTTACCAGTCTATATAGAACGCTTGATAGAAAATACTAGCAAGAAAATGGATATATATCTGTTTAAAGCGGCTTTCTATTAAATGCGTCAGTTCGTATATAACAGATCTGTTTCCGATATTTATTTAACTGGGTGGGTGCATTTTCGTGGACCCATGACGCCTCCGTCGTCCGATATAGAGAGCGCTGCAGCACCATTATTGAGTTATTTATTGGCAAGAATATAAATGGCACCCCACTTTCTCCTTAAGACTACCTCATTTATCCCAGGCCCTTATCCCAAACATTTTTTTCCCTTTATTCTTTTCTTCGATATTTTTTTTTTTAACTTGATCTTCTTTTATATTTGTATCCAGGTGATAAATGGATGAAATTACTTTAATTTCATATAGAACAAAGATCTTTCTTTTCTTAGAAAATTAAGTTTAGTGTAATTCGAAACAATTTATTTTTAGAATTTCAGTATCTTTTATTATTGAATTATAAAATCAATTTAGAGCAAGTTGCTAAGTTTTTTCATCTTTTATTTTTACTTTCACATTTATATTCATAGAATATAATGGGAAGTATTGCGATGGCCTGTCTGGGTTCTTACTATTTGAGAGCTTGTATCTCAGAGATGAAAAAAGTTGATTTCATTTTGTAACTTCTAGGTGGAAGGAATCGATATCCTTAATAGTTGAAAATCGGATTTAGGACATAAAACCGAAAATTGGGGTCCCCAGGGGCCAAAAAGGGGCCAAAAATCTATTGGTCAGTGCGTACGTATGTATGTATTGTGACAAATTGGACTTACAAAACTTAAATAAGTAAGTTTTGTTTCGCCCGATTTGCGCTCTAACTTACCAATTGCCACACTCTCCCTCAATATTGACAATTCGACAATATTGAGCAAGTTGTAGCAACTGATTAGTTTACGAGCAGATGTAACTCAGGGAGAGTATCGAAAAATAAAGACAAGATTAGTCCTCTAAAAGGGCTAATCTTATTAAAGTCGCAATGCTGAATTTTAAGGTGTTAAATTGGTGATCTGCTTCGCTGATAGTTACGACTTTAATCGCCTAAGCTGTTGTTTTCCGACCTAACCTACTCGCTGGTTAACCTTCCTATTGGATGTGAGGATACTATGCCTGAAATGACTTAAGCTATAATCCGGTTGTTGTTGTTGTTGCAAAGAAGCGATAAGATAAACACCGCAAAATTCAAAAAAAAATCGCCTGAATGAGAGTGACAAAATTACCTGTGATCGGATGCTGAAAGAAAAGCTTAATTGTAATGGACTCTGGTTTATTTCAAAAAACAAATTCAAATGAGTTAATTAAAATTTATGAAATTCGTTTTATTGATATTACTAAAAGGGTTTCTTTTGTTTGTTTATAATTAATAGCATTTAATTTCTTTTCGTGAAAATTAATAAATTAAACAAAAGGTTAATCTTTATGAAATTACGATAAATTGATTTGTTTGTTATAATTGAGTTGTATTTAATTTTTCTTAAATAAAATGAAAAAACTTAGTTTGAAATTAATAATAAAATTTAAAGTCCAAATTTCTTCTATTAAGTTTTGACAAATTTTAACACAATGTTTATTTATTTTACTTCTAATTTTTATATCAATAAATTCGAATTAATTATTTTCGTTTATAAACAAGTATTATCAATTGTTTTATATTTATCAAATTAAATAAATTATAATGACTTATACTTTTAATTAGACTTATTTATGCTTTTAGTCGTCATATTTACTTATATTCTATTTTCCTTTATAACAATTCAGGTTCATATATTTGTCTTATTATTATTAATTATTATTGGTTTGTTTAATTAAGAAAGATAAAATATGTTGGTCTTCTGACTTGGTTTGTTATTTTCAAGTTCCGAGAAATTTGATTATAATGTTTACTTATTGTAGGCAAAAATTATATATTTTTTTTTTTTTTATAATTAAAAAAATTTTTATATCAATAAAATTAGCTGAAATAGGCTGGTCGCACTACACATATGTAGGGAAATTAATTTATCCCTTTTTAATAAGGGTTGGTTATATTAAATATTAAGTTATTTTATTATTAATATTTTTTTTTTTTTTTTTTTTTTTTATTATGGAAAATATATAAAATAAATTATTTTAAAATTTGAATATCTCTTAGATACAGCTGTTGTTTTGGCTCCCTCAAGATTTCTGGGTCATCCGTCCCTCCCATGCGTGATTGTGACTATATTTCTAATCTAGCCGGTCAGCTGATTACAGGAGAGCTTCCTTATCCCTCTTTAAGGGGAACCGTGCACTTCACTGAAATCAAATGTTCAGGAGTGGGCGGTATCAGTGACGCTAGTTTATAATTACTATTTAGCAATCCGCTGGTTAATTAGATCAGATACCCTAGATTATTAATGGTGGACGCCATTTTGACTCTGTTCTAGGATTTCAAAAAAAATTTATATTAATGAAATTGAGAGAAAATTTACTGAGTTTAAATTATTAATTAAATATATAAAATTCATTATGTGTTTTGACTCGACACCCAATCAAACTAATATATTGTGTTAATATTTAATTTTATCTTTATTTAAAGTTACTTCCGGAAACCAATATACCTATGTTCATTTCTTAATTATACATCCAATTATCGGCTATTAATTAACATATCATTTACAAATTAATAATTAATTTCAAATTTATTATTGAAGGGAACCTCTTTTATTTTCAATTGTTTGTTTTATTCAATCCGACTCTAGGCTTATTTATGGTAAATTAGTACCTTAGGGTCAAGATTGTGCTCTCTGCCTATTATAATTTAATAGTTAATTAAGTTCATTCATTAAAGAATGGACCAAGTACTTATCTATTTGAATCACCGTGTCTGGAACCACTGAATAGCACTTCCACGCGGTCGGCAGTCTTGAATTTTGGATAACTCCCAGATCACAGCGATTTTCTTGAAAATATCAATCGCACATGATATATAATCACAGGATGTTTTCACAGAACACTTCATATTACGATAAAACGTTAGATTGTTCAAGATATACTTGGATTTTAACTATCACAGATGGGTTTTTGATTAGGTCAGTAAACCACGTGCGTTACCTATGAAGGTCATAGGCAAAGAGAGAGAGTTCATCTTCAAGGCACGCTGTTTGGTCCTACCTCGGTTGACCTAATTACCCAATTAGCCGCGCACGGCGGCACCAATCAGACTGAGATTTTAATTAGTACTTCTTTCCCGATAGATGTCCGTCAAGTTCACTTTTCGATATAATTTCAAATAATAAATCATACATCACTTTGAATTGTCATTCAAAAAAAAATAAAAAAAGTATTACAATTATACAAATTTAATTAATAACAAAGCCTGATTCGTCACAGTATATACGTTTGTACCCCCTCTGCGTTTCGCAACCATAAGTCTCAAAGATATGAAATTCGAAACTTAAGCTCGATATAGGCTAGGAGTACAGCAAGCTTTTGGCTGAAATCGGAAAACCGGAAGTGAACATTTTTCGTTTTTTTTTTATTTTCTCAAAAACGGCTCTAACCATTTTTTTAAAAATTAGTGTACTGATCAAGTGATATGAGCTATTATTAGTCGTGTGTAAAGTTTGTTACAACTCTTAATTCATGACACTTGATAATTACACTAATTAAAAAAAAATCGTTAGAGCCGTTTTTGAAAAAATAAAAAAAAAAAACGAAATAAAGGAAGGGGGTGTAAATTAGTAGTGTCGCGATGACTTCAATAAATGAAAATGTGAAAGTCGTGTGGTGAACACACCAGTTGATTACTTTACCATACGATTATAAGTAAGATTTTAACCCTAGATGAAAAAGTGTTTTTTGTTTTTGTATTCTTGTCCTAATTATAGTTGCTTAGAAAATGAAACCACAGATGAACATTAAACAACGGAAATTAAGAAGAACCAGCAATGGGATAAAATCAAACGATCTTGTCCGACCAAGAAAATAAAAATTTTAAAAAATGACATCATTATCAAATATTTATTCCTATATTTACATTTTTTCTTTTAAAATTATATTTAATTTTTTTTTGTATATAAAAGATACTGGAAATCCGATGGCAAACAGTTGCTTGAGGCCAATAAGTTTTTAATTAATTCTATGTATGTTGATTTTTTATGTTTAAATAATCTGTTTATTAAATAAATGTAAAGTATAACTAGTTTAAAGTAAAATAAATATATTCAATAAGACCAAGTTCAGTCTTTTGATCTGTCAGTTTATATGTACCTACCTACCTACAGCTTTTTTTTAGGGAACTTCAAAAGGAAATTTCACTGAATAAACTAGACTTTAATTTTATTTTTTCCATTATTCTAAACAATAAACACATTGAACCCCCCCCCCCCCCC
>JALMQS010000833.1:246911-276732 GCA_024734495.1 Forficula auricularia
CAATTTAGCTCCAGAAAAAAATAATAACTCTCTTTTTTTATTGTAGGTTCATTTTATAGAAACTATATTTCATTTTTCTCGTTTTTTTTTGTTGTTAAAAAATAATATAATTTTAATTTTTAACCCCATGTGTTTGATTTCAAACAAAATCTTAATCTCAATGCACCAAAACTATATATGTGAAATTTCGTTTTGCTATTTACAGTAGTTTTTGATCTAGATCGTTTTTTTTAAATACTTACTAATAAATTGCTTAAGGTGACTAATACTAGTTTTTATAATTTCTCTATGCAATAATATGTTTTTAAAATTCTAATAATTATCTATATTACTAATAAATCAACAATGAGATGTGGTCTGCTGTAATAAGCCAACAGCTAGCAGTGATATTTATTTTTTGAAGTCAAAATTGATATCTTTTTAATTTATTATTTATTAAATCTTTCACAATATTTATTTCTATAACAAGTTATTTCGATTCTTTCACTTTTCTTGGAGAGACCCCCAATTTGTTTTCGAACCTCAATTTTTATCAGTGTGTGTTTACAGAATTCAACTCCATTTCAAGAAAAATAACCAATAAGAACTTTGATATCCAAAAAAATAAAATAGTAGGTTTTAAAAAAAGTTCGAACGAATATGAGAACAAAAGAAGCTTTAAGCCAATAAAAACAAAAAGATGTCAAAAGTAGTTTTTAAGGAATTTGGTGTTGGTACTTGGTGAAACATTTTTTTTTTTTTAATTATTGGACAAAAAATACTTGGTAGGTTTCCCATATATATATTACTAGCTGACGACCGGGCCTTCGGCCCGGCGTCACCTAGCCCCTGGCGGTGGCGTCTCGTTCATACCAATTTAATAATTGAAATTTAAAATCTTACTGTAAGTATCGAAAGAATGTGCTGAATGAAATTGATTCAAAAATAAGGAAGAATAAGGAAAGATTTATTTAACACATTGCCTAAGCACGATCACTATCTGACCAATCAGAATCGTTCTAATAATTTAACGCTTTGGCATTGGCTATGCACTGGCCAATCAGATCGTTTCCACATACATATATATCCACATACTTTTCTATTTTATATATATAGATATATAGATAGATAGATAGATATAGATATATAGATATAGATATATAGATATATAGATATAGATATATCGAGATTAAAGATTCTCCAAAAATAAATTCGTTTTATTTTTTATATCTTAATATGAAACCTACCAAGTATTTTTTTATCCAATAATTAAAAAAAAAAAGTCATAAGGGTGGTGCTTTATTTAATAATGGAGAATATAATAATATGAATTGTCAATTTTTGGGAGTGGTTTGAGCTAGAGTGCTGAAACTTGACAGAAGGGTACGACTTATTAATACAAACGTTTGTACCAAATTTTATCTCATTAGCTACAACGGTTTATGAGCTTCCGATAATGATTCGATATGATCTTGATTTTCTGCAATTTTTATCTTAAGTTCTCAGATCATTGAGCTAAAAATCTACTCAGTTCCTAGTAAAAAAAAAAATGAAAATAAATACAAAAAATGTTAGCAACAGAACGAATTTTCAATGAGCTTTTTTCATTTTATTATGGGTGTCAGAATTTATGCAAACAAACATACATACAGTCAGAAAAATAATTACCTTTACATTAATAAACATTTAAAAGCCTCATCAAAGATCTTATTACATATTATGTTTGACTTTATATAAATTTATTTTGACCCCCCCCCCCCTCCCCATTTTGGGCGATTAATTTTTGCATGTTTAATCTTCTGGGGGCCCACAGATTAGGTAGGTAAGTATAAAAATTTTGTTGAGTTTAGTCAAAGGGCATAGATTTTCATTTTTGTCCCTCTCTCAATTTTGGGGTGAGTGTTTGCATTTTTAGTCTTTTGGGAGCCCGTTAATTATGTATACAAAATTTGGTCTAATTTGATCCAGACTGGTGAATCTATTTTATTAGAAATATTAGTTTTCTTTGATAAGTGTTTGAACGAAAATATAATTTTTTCGATGTTCATTCATTGGGGGTTTCCAAAACACCATGGATTCACTCATTTTTTTTATCAAAATAGTTTAAGCTATTTTTGAGATATTTCGAAAAACCACTTTTTCATACACGATTCCAATACTTGACCATACTCTGCATGTTAAAGCAAAAAACATAAAACTTCTGTCTCACTTAATTTAAAGTTATGACAACTTCTTCATACTAGAATAATAAAGGGTTAATAAGATAAGCTTGATCTATCCCTCTAAGCAAAATCCCTGGCTACGTGCCTGTTATTAAAGTTTGATGGAAGCATGACCTATTTCAATGTTTTATTTTTATTTATTTTTTTTTTAATAAAAGAATATAAAAGTTAAATATTCGTTCCATTAATCTGTTTACTTATAAATGACCCTACTTCAAGTAAAAAATAATTACTATATTAATAAATAATTAAAAGAAAAAGTAAATTATTTTTCAAGACACGCACTACCCTCTGCTAATTTTGGTTATTTGATAATTTTTGTCAGTTAACGGCTAAGCTGGATCTCGGCTCGCATTGACTCCTCCATTATAAAAAGAAGATGAATTTCAAGGGTTAATGTGGAAGTACATGAATAAACAAATTACCTAGAGTGATGTCGATTTGTAACTAATTTGACCGTGTCTTGAGAAATCTTAAAATATCTACTGGACCTGAACAGAAAGCCAAGTTTGCGGCAGATTATTACTACATTAAGTTTGATATTGATTGATTGATCAATTACTTGCTATATTATCTTAGTCGATCTACGTAGGTATATAAATTAGAAAGGAAAATAAGAACCCTGTCATTTTAACTTTATTCTAATCTACATATTTGAATTTGCATGCATAGAGAGAATCTTTAATGAAATACGAAATTATTCTCTTAAGGATATGTGGATAGGTTATTTTTAGTGTTCTAAATGATGATTCCAACTGAATGATATAGGCCCATCATGAAATTTATCAATTCAAACTATGCTCGACAACCATCCACAAAATCGACAAAAATCCCAATAACCTATATAGACGATAGATATAAGCCCTCTAGAAAACTATAACCCGGAAAAGTTATGGAGGACAGCTGGCATAAAAATATCCCCACAACTTTGTCAACCGAACAGAGAAGTTTGTATGAGTCTGCTTAGGAAAACAAGATGCCGCCTAAATCGAGTTAGAACAACTCATGAAAGATCCAAGAACATGACGTACAAATGGGTTACTCCACAGTGTGACTATTATAAATTTCTGTAATTTAAATAAAATAATTGTGAAGAAATAATTTTTGTCTGTTTGTTTGACTTTCTGTCAGTGTGTGTTTGTCAAAATTCTGATACGATAACCCAAGAATGAAAAGTCCAATAAATGTTGTCGTGGAGCAAAAATTATGGTTTTAACAATTTTTTCCTCACCATATTTCGGACTTTTTAGCTTCAGAATTTCAATTGTAAAAAATCATAAATATATCAAATTATCATATGGGAAGTTATTAAACGGTTGTTTAAAGAGTTAAATATGCGCGCCCTTCGTGGTAAAATTGGAGAAGTGCCGAACCATTTAATTAACCACACGATAAACATCCCATTCCCGATGATTTTGTGGAACTGGAACCCTAGTAAGTCTTTAGTCCTTTAACATACACAAGGGTGCAACAAACACTTTCGTCATCACACTTTTTTATTTTCCTTGATCAATCTCTCTTTTACTTTTCGATAATGCAAGGGTCTGTCAAAACCTATAGGTGCCGCATCTTCTCGATGCGCCCCTTTTATAGTGAATTGAAAAAAAAAAAATTGAAACAAGTATATATTAATAAGCTGCACTTCTCTCTCCTCTACCAAGTTTCAGTTTCAGTTTCTCAAACCATTGCTAAATCACTTACATTTTCGAAAAGCCTTTTGATTCTTGAAGAAGTTTTACTTTCACCTCCACTTTTTTACTTTATCCATAGTTTTTTCTATATGACATTAAACTAACAAAATGTCTTTTATGATGTCCTTCATTCTTCTAATGATGGGAGATATTTCTTAGGTTAGAACACACTTTGTGAAATTGAATTCGTCTTTTTTTTCACTTTTTTCTCCATTAATTTTAAATTCAGAAATTGTGGTTAATATTTGAATGCTTTAGGTAGTTTCAATATATTTCCAAAGATATTATTTATTGATTGAATCGAGAGAGAATAACTTTGCCTAGCTTAAAAAATCTATATCCAATCAGTGTAGCCTTAATCTTTTAATCTATCTATCTAGATAATTAGAGATATACGTGATGAATGTTTAATCCCACAATGAATATTTTCAAAGTGAAACGATCGTTTTGCATTACGAATTCGTTCCAGCCAATTTCAATATAGTACATACATATTCTATATATCTAGAGTAGATTCTGTTTAATAGAGGCTCTGATAACATTCTGCAGAACTGACACATTCAGTTCTACCTACAACAGGCAAGATAAAAAAGTTCATTTTTTTGAATACCTACAGTCAGATTTAGATTCCGGAATTGAGACTTTACAATTTGTAATCATTTTTTTGTTTTGTTTTTTATTTTCACAAAATCTGTAAATTTTTTTTTTTTTTTTTAAATAATGTAATGCCGTTATAATTAGTATATTAAGGTATTTATTATTATATTTTATTCATTAATTAAACAATTAATTATTCCAGCGCCTCCCAATCGATTCGAGCCCCGGCTGATCCTTTTGTCTGTAATAAAAATAATATTTTCTTCGTTCCCTAAATTTGAGATTATATTTTATATTTTTCATTTTGATTAAGATGAAAAAAATTTTATTTAAAATTTTAATATTAAATAGATGAATATGATCAATTTAATCAAAGATCTTACTAGATAATTATGTATGTCGTCGCCTTAGAGTCTAAACCTGCTAAATCCAATTTTTATCATATATGATATATTAATACCGTTTAAAAGAAAAAGAGATGCATCATCGTCAAAGTAAAACTGCAACTAAAAATTATTATCGAAAGTTGTATACAAAAATGTGTTTGTTTTTTCTCTCTCTTGTAAAATTTTCTTGTTGTGAGTTAGCAGATTTACACTTTACGGCGATGATATATTATATGTCAGAGTGTTTCGCCCCTTCAAAAGTCGAACCCGATGTCAACTTGCTATCCGGGCAGTTAGCATAACTGGATAAATTTATTTTAGTTCTTTTTTTCTGAATTAAAATAATTAGTCACAGGTGGGTGTGCCAATAAAAATATATAATACATTTTTTTTCAATTTTATTTTATTAATTGATTGTTTTTTGTTGTTGTTTTTTACTTTTAAAACCCACTTCATTTATTAGGATAGTGTATCTAAAAGTGTGTTCCGCGGAACCCTAGGGTTTCAAGAGAACTCGCCAAGGGTTCCGCGATGGCGTTTTTAAGACAATAAACTTCATAAATACTCGGTCTTTTTCTTTAGCTTACGGAAGTTTTGATTTAATTACTGTTTAATATAGATGAGAGGACTATATATAATAAATAAAAAAATATAAGACATTAAAAAGTAGGTTTTCATTAATTCAATCCATATACTAACTATAATTAAAGTAAATTAAAGTAAAAAAAAAAATTGTTCATAACAACGCTTTAACTCGAATCTTGAGATTGTCGGGTTCCACGCTTACCTTCCAAACGGAAAAGGGTTCCACATTCGAAAAAGTTTGAGAAACATTGTATTAGAACGTTGAAATTCATTCTCTTAAAAAATCCGACGATTCGGAGGATCGGGGTCCCTCCTTCTTCAGGGTTTGAAAGAGCCAAAGAAAGGAACCTTTTTGTATATTAATATTATTTTAAATTTGTTTACGCTCGCTGTTCCAGGTACTTTTTTATTTAAGTAATTAATATTTATATTTAAGCTATGGTTAAGTAAGTAATAATAAACATTTTAAAGTTTGTCCCTACCATTAATATAGAATTTCACCAGTGGCTTAGAACAAGCACGGTGGAACGACCTTAGGGGGGGGGTCAAAACTTGGAAAGTGATGTAGACATACTGGGGGGTCTGGGACCCAGCAAACGAGAGATCTGGGGGCCCTTCCCCAGAAAATTTTGAAGCAAATTGGTAAAATTTAACCCATTTTTTAAAGCAGTTTGTAGCTGTGGTTTTATTTATTATTTATTTATTTATTTATTTAAAACAATGCTCTGAGGTGGCTACCTCGTAGAGCAATTTTATTGAAAACTGAAAGAAAAAAAGTTCAAATTTTTGTTTGTAGTTATAATGCTGGAATTTATGTTCAAAAGGTAATAAAATAATTAATTCGCAATATATATACTTGTATTATTCTTAGCAAATATGAGTAATAAATTTCTTTCTTTAGGAGGTCCGCTGACCCCCTTGACCCCGTAGACAAATTCCCAAGGGGGTCGGCTGACTCCACGGTCCGCCGTGCCTGGCTTAGGAAATAATGTTTTTTTAAATATATTTTAAAGTTAAAAAAAACCTGGGTTCAAATTCATTTATTTAAATGTTTTCTTTAATATTATAATAAGGTCATTAATTTAAAGAACAAATTAAAAATATTAAATATTAAATAAATAAATATATATATATATATATAAATCGGTAGGTATATTTTTCCCAAATCAATTAATGCTGGTTTTTAGCTCATAAGTTGTTATTTCAAATCCTAATTGCTTTTTGCCAACTGTCTAACTTCGTGCTCACTATTTGTATCTTGGTTGTCTTTGATTAGTCAGCATATGTTTAAGTGTACGATTTGCCTCGTTGAATGTCAGTCAGAACCGAGAGTGAATGAGTCTTTCAATTGCTGATCAAAGGCCTTTAGAATATCAAACGATCTATACTTCTCTCTAGATATCTCTATCTCTACTCCCACTATACGGTTCACTAAAGATTTTTCACTATTCAAAAGACCAACTGCTTTTCTTTTGCAGAAGAGGTTTCTTTAGTTTATTTTATTATTTGTAAATAGTTTACCAACAAACACTTGAGGATTTCATTGCTTTGTGAAATGTTTCTTCTGTTTTAAGATAAATAAATACGCTTAAAAACAATATATGTCGCAATCTTCTTTACAATCAAAGATAAATAAAAGAATGGAATGAAAGGAAGAAGCGGTCAACATCGGGCTTATTTGAAACAGGACCGCGAAATAGGAAATATTCTAAATCTTTTTTTAATTAAAAAACTGCTAGATTCCGTTACCCATCATAAATCGGCCCGGATGATTGGAATAATCTCATTCTGATGCCAAAATGTTTATACTTTTAATCATGGGTGCCCCCCAAGCTTCATGACCCCCCAGTTTGATGGAAAGTAGCCCCCCCCCCACCCCCATTTTATTTAGTTCTAAAGAAATAGAAGAGCTTTTTATTACCTTTTGTTGAAGTTATAAAGAGTTCCCCCGCTTTTATTTTTAGCATATAATTCCTATTAAAATATAGCTCCCAGAAATATCAATGACGCACTCTGGGTCTCAATTCCCCCCCCCCCCCCCTGGGGGCACCCCTACTTTTAATATAAATAATTTTTTATTATATGTGAATACTGAATAGACTTAATATTTTGATTATTTATCTTCCCTATGAGGTTTAATAAGTCACAATTGTGAAAGATATATTTTCACTATTTAGGACAAAGGAAATTGAAAGGAAATTAATTAAATTTTTCTTTTTTTTTCTCTTTATCTTGTTTGTTCTTTTAATTTAAATTTTTACAGATTGAGACAGTTTCAGCAAACATTCGTCGCCATCTTCAATCTAAAATACAAAAAATACAAAAAATAGTACTGTGAATCACATTTCATCTCCAAAAGAAGGCAATTTAGACAACACCCTTCTCTCAACAAGACTCACATCTATTATTTATTTTTGTTGTTGTTTTTTTTTTTGTTTTTTTTGTGGGAAGATAAATAATTATAATTTTTTATATTGAGCTTCAAATCTACCAGATGAAAATTTGATAAACTCAGAAAACATCAATGTAACATTTGATAATTAGCTGAAGCTTTGAAGAGAAGTTTATATTAATAACTTCCACATTTAGGCCAAGTTTGAACTTTCTAGCCCCAATTGTTTGTAGAAAAATAAATAGCAAATTCATCAAAATTTGAAGTTTTTAAATTTTCCTTCAAAATATCTATCTTCTTTAGGTCATAGAATCAAATATATAACATAATAATCTATAAAATCATAGATCAAAGATGGTGTCATCTATTAATTCCGATGGAGTGGAATATTTTTAATTATATGTCAGAGGGGTTGTTTTTCACTCCTCGGGAATCGAACCCGAGTGCCAGTAACAGCAATCCGGGCCACCTGCTCACCTGCGGATACGAACCTCTCTGACATATGCAAACGCGTAAAATATTTTACTTCAAAGATTGTTATCTTAATTGCAAAATTTCGCGATATAGTGATTCTAAATTTAAACATATAGCCATGCCATATAATTTTAAATAAAGGTGGTTGGAGATTTTCAATTTTGGCACCACCCCCCCCCCCCCTTTTCTAATTTATGAAAAGATATATTCTGTCGATGGTAATGTGACTAAATTTACTAGAAAAATCATAGATCAAAGATGATCCCATCTTTGATCTATGATTTTCTAGTAAATTTGAATCTATTACCATCGGCAAATTAATATCTTTCATAATAATCTATGCTCGTTTATCGTTTTTTATGGGCCAGAGTCCTGTTAATTCTCGCTTTTCCGAGTTTGAATAAATAACGTAATATCTTAAAGGTGTTTATTTATTAAAAAAAAAAAGAAGAAGAAATTTATCGACATAGTTATTTATTTATAAGCAAATTGAAAAAATATGTTTGAGTGAACAGCCAGCCATATTTTCCTCTCTCTTTTTCTCAAATATGATTCGAATAACACTTCTGGCCAAGCATATAGGTCATATAGCACAGGCATATTTGCTTGACTCCCATTTGCCACGACACTAGCTCAACTCCTTGCTGCCTTCCTGCTTCATTCTATATACATATATTCATCCATAAATACCTGCGCTGAGATACATCAGTTGTTTTGTAATATACATTCATACATCTAACCATATAGGAAGAAGAAGAAGAAGGTTAAAGAAAAGAAAAAAGATGAGACGAATTGTGCTTTTATTATAAACAGAGCCAAGATCATTCCGGAGAGAATTTTCTTATCGAGTCGTAAAGAATATCCAGCCTTCTAACCAACCGAGGGAAGTAGTAAAAGTAAAATGAAAATGAAATATAAGAGCAAATCCAAAAGACGAAATATTTATCTGGGAAACAAATAGATGATGACAAATAATACAGAATTGATATATCATCAGAAAAAAAAAGGACCACAACGAATTTACTAATTTTCTTTATTTTTATTTTTATTTTTTATTTATTTTTTTTTTTTACTTTTATTTATTTTAAAATTCAAAAGGGAATATTCAGCCCTGGCTAGTATCTTTCACTCTCTTTAATGACATATCAATAATAAAATTCAAATAAAAAACAAATTATTTATTAAAAAATAGCTCAAACATGTCTCATCTTATCTTATATTATTAAATGAGCAAGTCTTGTATATATATTTATATATTTACTACAAACCCAATCTGTCTGATTCTTTGGGGAATCGAAACAGATGAATTTTGTTCAGATATTCAATAATAAATTTTATTTGGAATGTTTATATGTTAACGTTAGATGAACGCGAAAGTTAAAACTTTTTATCCGGCCACTGCCCTATTTTGGTGCAATTGGGACCAGACTCGTTTTGATATGAACCAAGAATTGAAAAAAAGATAGATAGGCCCATCGATTAAATGGAAAGGCATTTGCTGGCTTAACGCAGAAGATGTCGGATCATACCCGGCTGGGTCCTGTATCTTTTTTTCAACTCTTGGTTCAGTATCAAAACGAGTCTGGTCCCAATTGCACCAAAATAGGGCAGTGGCCGGATAAAAAGTTTTAACTTTCGCGTTCATCTAACGTTAATATAAGTTGTATATATATACATATATGTATATATATATATATATTTATTTATTTTTTTGAAATTTGACCCCTGAACTGAAAAATGAGAGATTTTTGATTTTGTGGTCTAAAACACAAAAGGCTTCGTATATTTCTTGCCCATAGACCAAACTCAACCAAATTTTGTAGACATAATCTGTGAGCCACCAGAAGGCTAGAAATGCAAAAGTAACCACCAAAAATGGAGGGAGGGTCAAAATATGAAAATGTTTGCCCTTGGACCAAACTCAACCAAATTTTTTATACATTATATGTGGGCCGCTAGGGAGCTAGAAATGCAAAAACTGGGTGTAGTTCATGGTTGGGTGCGGGGGTGCAGTGGAGGGGGCCCGGGTGGGTGTGAGGGTGGAATGGGTGCGAAAGTGGAAGAGGTCGGGGTGCGGGTCTGGGGATTCTGGAGGGGGAGGGGAATGGGTGGGAAGGGTGCATAGTAGGGTGCAGGGTGGGGGTGGAAAGGGGGGTCCAGGGGGTGTAGCCCCCGGGCTAGCAAGAGGGCCCCCGAAGTCGGGCGTCGCAGCTTATATATATATTCCTATAGGAAGTTTTTGGGGGGATATAAGACTAATTTAAGAAAAAATATTTTATTAAAAATTAACGATGCTAGTCATCAAAAATTAATTATCCGAACATGTAACAATATACACTGATGGGCGCAGTCCATTAAAAATATGTTTCCAACAAATTTTTAATTGGCTTCATCAGCATCTGAAATTTAATCGAAATAATTGAAAATTTGCTAAAATTTAATCAAGCTAATTCAGAAATGATTACAATGATAATTATTTTCTCTACGAGATCTGTAGGTGCATACATGGTGAAAAATTATCATAAAAGTTCAACTATTTTAGCTCTTTTTCGGAAAACCTTTTTTAAAATAGTAGAAAAGTAAATTATAAAGTCAAGTGATAGTTGAATTTAAAATATTGTCTGGGAGAGGTTAATTTCAACATAGAAATATTATAATATAAATGCGGAATTGTTTGTGAAGTGACTAGCTTACTATTACAACAAAACGAATTTACCTACATCCAATCGGGTAACCTTATGAAATCGGGTACCTTATGAAATAACAAAGAGAATATTTATAATTAAAAATACAGGTGATGACAGTCAAACATGCGAAACTAAATAGTCTCTAGCCCTTCAAATTATTATCCGTTATTTCAAATATTTATATAAAAAACATTTTTTTGTTTTGAAAAATATATTGGTTCTCGAAATGAAATAAAATTGTTGCTTAGTTTCAAGGGGCTTATAAAATCAATGATTTTTTTGGAAAGAGAGCGAAGGTTTGAAATCCCTGCCTGGTATATCTTCCAGTTCAAGCATGTCAAAGACAAGTCCTGACGAGTTATAGTCGAATAAAAATTGTTCTCACTGAGGAACTATTAAAATAGTAATAATACAAAAAAAGGAATAAATATAGATGATTCGAGAATATTTGGAATAATCCATTTCTAAGAACTCTCAATAAATATGTGAGGAAGATTGGGCGCCCTGAAGCATTCGAGGCAGAGCTTCGCAAGCAACTAGCTTAATATTTTATTTTTATTTTCTGTTTTTGTATCCTATATGTTGTCATTATTATTTTTTTACTTTCCTTCTATATATATTGTATTTTTAGTATTTATGTTTCATTTAATTATTATGTATCATATGTTTTACTTTTTGAATTTTTCTTGCTTGTTATATTGGTTTTTCCGTTTTTCTTGTTTTGTATTATATTAATTAATTTTTATGTAAATGAATTGTCCAAAAATTGTACATTAAAGGGGCTAGATGTCCTTACAGAAACATTGTTTTTAATAAATAAATAACGGAGAGTGCTTATAGCAATAGAATTAGGAGAAATTTAAAATTTTCTTATAGGACAGGCGAAGATTAAAATAAAATTTCAAAAAATGAAGGGTACTTACTTTTTTGAACAGCATCCTCTGGTTGAAAAGTCACCAACCACAACTTGATATATACATATTTATACTGGTTATATATAACGTACCAAGACTTGAAAAAGTGTTTACTTATATCCAATTTAATTCAATGTATTCACTAGCAATCAAGAACAAATAGCACCTGTCGATGCAACTAATAACAAAGTCTGTTCTTTTGAATGCATACCCTAGCAGAAGCCAGGCGGCGCTGCGAATTTATATTCAGTCCGGCGTATTAACCCATTATAACTATACCATAACAATTTTTATTTTAAATAATTTTTGGATATGTTGCTTTTTAGATAATATATTAAACTTATATTAATTAAATTAAATTAAATAGAAAGTTTGGTTTTCCATGTTTATTGGCATATATTTATCTATCTATATAATAAAAATGAATTTCTGTTTCTTTGTAAGCGCAGATCTCCCAAATGCCTGGACCGATTTGGCTAATTTTTTTTTTAAATGTTCGTAATAGTCCAATTCAGGTTAATACGTAAAAAAAATTGGAAAAGTGGAAAAATCAGGAAAAACTAAAAAAAATCAGGTTAGCCTACATAGCTTGCCAAACAATAAAAGAACTAAACGAGCAAAAAAAAATTTAATAATGCAACAAAGATTTAAAAAACTATCTATTTTTTTAAAGTACTTTTAAAAACAAAAATTAAAAAAATAAACTGCAACGGATCGTTGCTAAACTTTATCCAAATTCATTTGAAATATTAATATGTTTATTTCTTTATTATTAATCAGATGTCACTTGCAATTTGCAGTTCATGTTGACTTTAATTCAAAAATAATGATCGATTCTCATTTAACAGTCGAGAAATAACTATTCTACATTCGTTTCGGTTTTTATTAGTAGCCATTGGTGAAGATATGGAGGAATCGACTTAAAATAAAAAATAACGATAGATTATCTAATACTAGAGGAATAACCTTGTTGCATTCCATTTTTGATGTTTTGGCTATCAATGGCAAGCTCTACTGAAAACGTGGAAGAATCGACTTAAAATCAATAAGACTAAATTCTTTTATGATAACCAACTCAAGCCTGAGAATAAGATAATTTTTTATAAATAGATTGTATATACTTTTGTGTCTAGCAAAATGAATAATAATTGTAATTTTCAAGTCTTCTTATCCATATTAATACCTACATATTTCCCCCTTAATGATAACAAGTGGATTTTTAATACATTTTAAATATTTGTTTCACCTTATTTGTTATGAGTGTATATTGCAGTTAAATAGAATCTCAAATTATATTTATTTAAGACTTTATAATAAAACAATTATATTTATTCTCTATAACTAATAAAACATCAATAAAGCAGCCACGTGGGGGTCCAGGGGGTGAAGCCCAATGGCTAGCAAAAGACCCGCCGAAGGCGGGCCTTGAAGCTAGTATATAATATATCATATGGTCAGAATGGTGCTTTTTAAGTAATAAAATAAGCCAAATAACTGATAATCGGCCACATAGCGATGGTTCCATACCTATTAACTTCCAAAAAATTTGAGATATGAAATTCGTTCTTATTTTTCGTTATTAAAAAGAGAATGAGTGAATTTATGGATTTTACTAATTTAATATTAAGGTACAAAAATTGTCCGTTTGGGTCTCTCTCACAGATTTATCCTAAAGTGAATTAAAAAAAAACCCCAAAATCGAAACATGATTGTACTTAATGATATGATATGATATCTTTACCGTATGTTTCCTATATTTGATTCAATCACGAATCGAATGCAGGTGATTTTTGTTAAATATTAAGTGAAAATAATATCTGAACTTAGGTATATATTTCTAACTTGAAATAATGAAGTTAAATAAATTTATAATTTTCTGATTAATAAAATAAAGAATAATTATCACATTAACGAGAATTGTTTTGATCGCGCTTTTTTAAACAAGATATATATCGCGAAACTACTGCTGGTTGAAGCTATTGGAGTCTGCTGAGTCTTAATTCTAGACCAAGAGAGAATGAAAAGATGTGATCAAATTCATTTGGTGATCCATCCAAATGTCATGCGGGCTAAACGCAAAATGACGTTGCATTATAGGTAAATCGATCATATCTTTTTCATTCTCTCTTGGTCCAGACTTAAGACTCAGCAGACTCCAATAGCTTCAACCAGCCGTAGTCTCGCGATATATATCTTGTTTAAAAAAACGCGATCAAAACAATTCTCGTTAATGTGTTAATTATTCTTTAATATATTAATGAGAAAATTATAAATTTATTTACAAAGATACCTCATAACGTCATAACCCATTAAAAAAATATATATATATATTTGATCTCATATAAAATCGACACATCTCAAAATAAACATTCGGTTGAAATTTAAATACGTTTTTTTTTGGAGAAAATGAAAATATAATGGTAAATTTCAGGTTTGAATCATAATTAGTTTACGAGCTTCCATTCTCTGGCACACATAATACAGATAGACAGACCGATATTGTTGTTACACTAATAGGGTTCCGTTTTAGCTTTTTAATGGATCACTAAAGAGAGGAAAGTAAAAGTATAACAAAAGAATTTCTTTTGACAAATTTAAAAATAGAATTTCATTGTTTTCCTTAACTCATAATAATTCGCCTTCTGTATGATATCAAACGATCCCGGATTAACTTTTTGCTTCTCTTTGGGAATTCAAAGTGAATCAGAAATTACATTATGATTAATAAATTGAAATTAATAATATGGAATACAGTTTAAGGTTTAAAGTTTTAAATATAAATTTAAAGGGTTAAAGATGATTAATTCTCTTTGGCTATCTAAAAAAAGTAAATATTTTGTTAATGGATTAACAGGCCTGAATCTCGGCCTCACAGAGTAAAGGAGGGGCATAGGATTAGTGTTTATATTGTTTATTTTCATTACCTCAGAATTCAGGTATGAATTTTAAAATTGTGACTCCTTATCTTGCATGGCTTCTTAATATTATTCATACTATTAAACTCAAAATAAATTACTTGGTACGCCTGGTAAGGAGCCGAAGCCAGGTCTGATAGTGAATATATTTGCTCTGTTAAGAGGTATAAAAGGTGTGGATAGCGGAATATCACAATGATAGATAATTTTATATATAAAATATATAAAGCAATTTATTGAGGTTGCACATATTACAATATAATAGAATAGTACATGAGGAAAAAGTAATATATAGTATGTTACATTGACTCGAGTAGAAAAACGAAAGGTGAGTAATAAGTTAAGTTAATATAGTCAACACCTGAGTGGCGCTGATGTCATATCGGAGGTGCCAATATTGTACATATATTTTAACACACCCCCTCAACCAAAAAAAAAATAGTATTCAAAAAAAGATTTTATTTCTTCATTTTTTCATCCCAATCCTCTTGATGCAATTTTCTTGCTTTGCCTTGAAAAGTGGTTTGGTTAAGAAGTCGGCCGGCATTTCATCTGACCTTAAATATTCCAATTTAATTTTATCATCTTCAATTAACCCTCTAATAAAATGATATCTGATATCAATGTGTTTGGTTCTGTTGTGAAATGTTTTGTTTTCCGCAACAAACTTGGCACTTTGATTATCATTGAAGATTTTCACTGGGTTTGTCCCGACAAGTCCAATTTCTTTTAAAAAATTTTGGAGGTAGATGGCTTCTCTTGAAGCTTCTCCCATCGCAATGTATTCAGCTTCAGTGCTTGAGAGGGCCACAATGCTCTGCTTTTTGGCATTCCATTGTATTGGACCTCCTCCAAGTATAAAAGCATATCCACTGAAGGACTTCCTATCTATTGGACAATTTCCCCAATCTGCATCCGCGTATCCATGTAAAGGGGTGCCTGTTTTCTGAAATTTGAGTCCAAGTGACTTTGTCCCCTGAAGATACCTTAGGATTCTTTTTGCGGCCTTAAAATGCTCTTCTGTGTAGCAATTATTGAACTGACTTAAATAGTTCACTGCAAAACTGATATCAGGTCTTGTACACACTGATAAATAACTCAATGATCCTATTAATGACTGATAAGGATATTTTTTTAAATCATTTTCATTAATTTTTGATTTATTTAATTTAAGATTTGGTTCCATGGGAGTGAAACTTGGTTTACAATTTTCCATATTAAATTTCTTTAAGATTTCTTCAATATAATTAGTTTAATTCAAATTTAAAATATTTTTATTTTTATTGTATTCAAACTTAATTCCTAAGAAATAATTAATGTTTCCCATATCTTTCATTTTAAAATCATTAGACAAATCCTTTTTTAGATTATTTATTTCATTTTGATTTGAACCAATTACTATCAAATCGTCTACATAAACTATTACAATTAAAATATTTTTATCATTTCTTTTAAAATAAATACAAGGATCATTATTCGTTGGAGACATATTTAGGTCCTTCAATTTTTTATCTAATTTCTTATACCACTGGCGTCCCGACTGCTTAAGTCCATACAACGCCTTTTTTAGTTTAAGGGTAGTTTTCCCATTTTCAAAATCTTTTAGCATTTTTTTGGCGGTATTTTTAATCTCGCCTGTTTCATTTTTAATTAAATCAGTTAAAATTTCAGAGAAGTTGGTTGGACTCTCCATGAAAATATTTTCATCCAAATCGCCATTCAAATAGGCAGTTTTAACATCAAGTTGTTGAATGAACAGATTATTTTCAACAGCCATTGCCATTAAAGTTCTGATGGTATTTAATCTAGCTACTGGTGAAAAAGTCTCAAAGTAATCAATAGCATACCTTTGGTTGTATCCTTTGGCAACTAACCTTGCCTTTTTAATTGGATGATTATTATTAATTTTATTAGTTAAAACAAAGCGGCAACCAATAACATTTTGATCATTTGATTTCTCCATCATCTTCCAGGTATTGTTTTTTAACAGTGCTGAGCATTCCTTGCGTATAGCTGCCTTCCAGTCATCTGCATCAGTACCTAAAAGAGCATCATTTAGAGAAATTTCAGTGTTAAAACTATAATTAGGATTAAAAGAATTTTCTTCTTTATCTAGATGAGAATTTTGAATTTCTTCTTCTTCTAATTGATTTGATTCTTCATCTGATTCTTCTTGTAATTGATCTGACCCTTGATCCAATTCTTCAACTTCTGATTCTTGTTGAAATTGATCTTCCTCTTCAACTTCTGATTCTTGTTGAAATTGATCTTCCTCTTCAACTTCTGATTCTTCTTGGAATACTTGTTTATTTTGGTGATAAACCTTTTTGGGTCTTCCCTTTTTTCCTGTTTTTATCAATTTAGGTCTTCCTCGACCTTTTTGAATATTCGATTCAATTTGAGAGTCATTTGATTTATCATTCTCAACAAAAATTATACTATTGTTTTTATTATTATTTTCAAATATTAAATCTTCATAATTAGAATTGTTATTATTAGTATTAAATTCTGAATTATTATTATTGCTTTGTATTTCATTAATAAATTTGATATCTCTAGTTACATATAATTTTTTATTTTTCATATTGTAAACTCTATAAGCTTTACTTTCTTCAGAATAGCCCACAAATATGGCTTCTTCTGATCTAGGCTCAAATTTTCCCTTATAATTTTTATTTAAAACATATACCTTGCTTCCAAACGTTCTCAAATGTGATACATTAAAGGTTTTATTAGTCCATAAATTGTATGGTATTTGCTTATTCAAGGCTGATGAAGGACTTCTATTTCTTAAATAACATGCAGTTAAAATTGCTTCTGCCCAGAATGAGGGTGGTACCTTAGATTGTATTAGCATACACCTAGCCATGTCCAGTAATGTTCTGTTCATCCTCTCAGATAAACCATTTTGAGCTGGTGTATTTGGAATTGTTAATCTTCTTTTAATTCCAGCATTTTTTAGAAAATTATTAAAATCATTATTTATATATTCAGTTCCGTTATCAGATTGTAAAAATTTAATTTTTTTATTTGTTAAATTTTCAACATAATTTTTATATTCTTTAAAATGTTCTAAAGCTTGATTTTTTGTTTTTAAAAATCTTACTTCACACCACCTAGTTGATTCATCAATAAAAGTTATGAAATATTTTGAACCTCCATTTGATTCTGTTTTGAAAGGTCCACAAATATCTGTGTGAATTATTTCTAATAATTCTTTATTTTCTGAAAAAGTCTTTTTAAAAGGAGTTTGACACATTTTCCCTTTAATACATATTTCACAATCAGGTAACTCATTTTTTAAATCATTTGAGTTAATTCCATAAACTTGATCAGATTGATCTAAAGCTTTTAAATCTTTTTCATTTAAATGACCGTATCTTTGATGCCAAATTTCTAATTTTGATATTTTATTTTCGTCTGAATAGCTAGAATTTTCTTGTAATTCTTTAACATAATATAATCCGTTTAATTCTTTTTTAGCTGTAATTATTACTTTATTTTCTTTTGTTATTAAGGCTTTTTCCTTTTTAAATATTACGTCATACCCATAATCGGTAATTGCTCCGACGGATAATAAATTTGTTTTTAGTTCTGGAACATGAAGAGTATTTAGTAACTTGAAGTTACCTTCATTAAGTTTAATTTCAACTGTTCCCTTACCTTCAATTTTTGTTTTAGTATTATTAGCTAAAATCAAATCATTAAATTTAGAATTATTTATATTCATTAGACGTTCTTTATCAGATATCATGTGTGAAGAACTGCCTGAGTCTAAACACCATGTATTATTATCATTTGCTATTTGAAATGCTAACATATTAGATTTATATTTATTTTTGGATTTATAAGGGCAAAGGGGTAATTTGTGTCCTTCCCTTCCACAGCCAAAACAAATAATTTTATTGTTTTTATTATTAGAATATTTCTTAAAATTAGATTTATTATCATAATTATTTTTAAATTTATTAAAATTCTTTTTATATCTATCTTTTATAAGATATGAACTTTGGTCATCTTTTTGATTATTTTTCCTACATTGAAATTCTTCTAATATTTTAATTTTTAATATTTCTAAAGATGGCAATTCATCTCGAGTTTCGATTGCACATCTGAAATTTTCATAGTCTTCAGGCAGACTATATAATAAAATTATAGATAATAATTCATCATTAATTATTAAATCAATATCTTTTAATTTTTCTACTATTTCAAAGAATTTATCTATATGGTCGTTCATATTAACATTTGAATCCATTTTATTTAAAATTAATTGTTTTAAAAGAAATGCCTTTTTTGCAGGCCCTTTACTTTGAAATGTATCATGTAACTTTTTCCAAATTTCATTAGATGTTTTTAAATTTTTAATTATTTTTAACTCCCTAGGAGATATAGATAAAATAAGATCAGACTTAGCTTTTCGATCTTGAAGCTTCCAAATTTCAATCCGTTTTGATCATCTCTTGGTTTTTTAAGCGCTCCAGTCACAATATCCCAGGAATCGTTTTTAATCAGGATAGCCTCGACTTGTATTTTCCAGGTGTCGAAATTTTCCTTGTTTAAAGGTTCTATCTTGAAGACATCCATTTGAAATTAATATATATTTATAAATAAAATTAAATCGCCTGGGCCACCATAACCTGTTAAGAGGTATAAAAGGTGTGGATAGCGGAATATCACAATGATAGATAATTTTATATATAAAATATATAAAGCAATTTATTGAGGTTGCACATATTACAATATAATAGAATAGTACATGAGGAAAAAGTAATATATAGTATGTTACATTGACTCGAGTAGAAAAACGAAAGGTGAGTAATAAGTTAAGTTAATATAGTCAACACCTGAGTGGCGCTGATGTCATATCGGAGGTGCCAATATTGTACATATATTTTAACATGCTCATTGTTACTTTATTTTTTATTTAAAATATCTGAAAAATGGAGAAAAATATTTTGTCTGTGAGTCTGTATTCTTATATGCACATAATATCTCAAGAAAGCTAATTCTTTTGCCACAATTTTTGTATTTTCTATCCAAAGATATACTATTTTAGGCTCTCTAGCTTTATGTTGGCAAAGATCGAGATGTTGACAAAGAAGTGTGGCTCCACATGTTTTCAATAATAAAAAATAAACCAATAAAGTTATCGACTTGTTTGTTTTTAAATAATAGTATTTTATTTTTTTAAAAGTTAATAAATATTCAGATGAGCGATTCTTTCATTAGAATATGATCGAAGAAAATGACTAACAAGAGCGCGGATAGAATCATCTAAAATTAGACTTAGATCTAATATATTGCAAGGATGCCAAATTCAAGACCAGACCTGTTCCAGACTACTAGAAATTAATTTCTAAATTTTATTAGTCTAGGAACGGCCTTTTTCCCTTTTACACTAGGACCAAAATGATACTCGTTATGGAGAGAGAGATAGAGAATATTCAATTGGATTTTCCTAAAATTCAGATAACAGTGTATTAACGGAATTACTTAGTTGCTTTGCTTATTTGAATCAATCAGAGGACAACCTCATTAATTTCCCCTTGTGAATCATCAATTCTTTTACTCTTGGCAAACTAAATATTTTCAATTGAAAGTTAAATAGTTTGCACACCGATTTATTAAAGCTTATTTCGAATGAATGTGATGAAAAAAATAAAAAAAGACGAGATTAGCAAACGAATGCGAAAGAAAAAAAACATATGCTAGCAATAAAATCTAAGTATTCATAAATTAACCTTTAAAGCTTCTGCTCATCCCTTCACAAATGTATTTGCAAAAGGAGGTTCCATGTGCGAGGCTGGATGGGCTAAGGCTAAGTAGCTGCATATAGAGAAAGAGACAGCGATCTCCCTCAGGCTAGCAGAGAGAGAAAGAAAGAGACGGCCAAGAATTCCCGACGCTGATCCCTCGGGAAACCAGTGCACACAGGATTTAGGGTGGAAGAGATTTTTGCATGCCATAGAACAACACTTCGTACCAAAAACGCATCTGCTTTCTTTCCTAAAAATTCACCCTTTATTTTATTCTTCTCTCTATCTTTCTTTATAAATGAAATAATTCAAAATAACTACAGACACGTTTATATCAATGTGCGGGACTTTTCGATCACTCTGTATTTTATTGAGGTAGGAATAGTATTTAGTAGATTTATTCAAAGAAAAGTTCATTTCAATGTTTTTTTCGATTGTCTATCATGAATTTTCATCCCAAGGCTCAACAGTTAATAAAGAAGAGTATTTGATCTTGTCGGCTGCGTGAAGCATTTCGTAGAAAACGGCCAGACAATTCTTGGAAATATTCCCATGATACCAGGCCATATTTTAAATAAATTTTATAATTTTTCTCATTAATATATCAAAGGATTTTTTGCAACGAAATTTTCTCTGGAGAGAGACGGACTGCTAGAAATTTTAATTGAATGTAATGGAAGGCAGCCCAGAGGTAGTGAGGAAAGAAAAAATTAACACATATTAAATAAGGTGTAATTTATTGGAATCCTTCCTCCTTTCCTTTCAAACCGACGTTTCGGAGGGAAAAATCCTCCGAAACGTCGGTTTGAAAGGAAAGGAAGAAGGATTCCAATAAATTACACCTTATTTAATGTGTTATTTTTTTCTTTCCTCACTACCTCTGGGCTGCCTTCCATTACATTCAATTATTATATCAAAGAATAATTGATAAATCAATGAGAATTGTTTTTTACCGCGCTTATTTTAAAAATATATTTATCGCGAGACTACTGCGGATTACGCTATTGGAGTCTGCGGAGTCTTAAGGCAGGCCATATTTCATTATTTATTCGGAAATTTCTGGCCAAAAATAACTTCGTAATGATATCGAAACCACTTTATTCCCCAAATTTGGCCCCATGTGACTTTTTTCTTCCCAAAGATAAAAAAAACAATAAAAGGAAAACGTTTTACGACCATTGAAGAAATAAAAACAAACTCGCTTGAGGAGTTGATCGATATTTCAAAATCTGGGTTTACTAACTACACTGATTGACAGACAGATATATATTGTGGCTTCACGTTTGTACGGAACCCTAAAAAATTTATATTTTTTAAGTGCAAAGAATTATAGGAGGGGAAAAATAAAATCTATTTTATTTTTGAAATGAATTAAAATCAATATTATCCCTCTAAATTGGGAAGATTGAAGAAATTAAATTATACTATATTTATATGCTTTTTTCTTTTATTTGGTTAAGCGAAGGCTTCAAACATTTTCATGTTTCCATCCTCAGCACTATCAATTTCTTTAGAATTCTCTCATATTGTAGATATGATTAAATGTCTATTCATTGAAAATACAATAAAATAAGTAAGAATTATGTTTTTTATGTATATAAACTAAATAAACTGCAACGGATCGTTGCTAAACTTTATCCAAATTCATTTGAAATATCAATATGTTTATTCCTTTATTATTAATCAGATTTCACTTGCGATTTGCAGTTCATGTTGACTTTAATTCAAAAATAATGATCTATTCTCATTTAATAGTCGAGGAATAATCATTCTACATTGGATTTTTGACATTACGGTTATTATTAGTAACCATTGCTGAAGACATGGAAGAATCGACTTAAAATCAAAAATAACGATCGATTCTTATCTACTACTAGAGGAATAACCTTATTGCATTCCATTTTTGATGTTTTGACTTAATGGCAACCTCTACTAAAAGCGTGAAAGAACCGACTTAAAATCAAAAAAACTAAATTCTTTTTTGGCAAACAGCTCAAGCTTGATTTTTTTTTTTTTTTTAATTTTATTTTTGATTTTAACTCGATTTCTCTATGTCTTCAGCAAAGGTAACAGATAAGAAAACAACGCAGTTGTTATGATTACTTATAAAATGTCCTCCCAAATTTTTATCATTTCACAGAGAGAAGCCTATCCATTCTTACTTAAGTTAGGTTAAATGTGCTATATTAAAATGATCAAATGAATAAATTTTAAAGAATTTAAAAAAACACTATCTTACTCTAAAGTAAAGTACTTTAAAATATAATTTTACTAAAAACTTTATTTAACCTTTTTTGTGGTCCCCAAGGTACTTAGATAGGATATTAAATTTCATCAAAATTGGTTAAGTCATTTTCAAGATATTTAAAAAAAACTAAAAAAGTACTGAAATAAAGTACTAATGTTTGTGTGCCGATATGTACCAAAAACTAATCAGCGCTTTATTTTGTTAAAATAATCGTTGGTTTTCAATTTCATTTCAATCGGTGAAACGGCGTGGAAAAAATCGTGGACCAAAAAAACGATAACATACATACATCCGCACTTTTTGGGCTCTCGAAATATATATATAAAAAAAACACAATTCTTACTTGTTTTTTGAAATTTGGATAGATCGACTTTTAATTGTACATATTACAACAAGAGAGAATTGTAAAAAATTAGGATGAACAAATGAAGGTGTCCGAAACGTTCGATTAATCAATTAATAAATCAAGAACGCGATCAATAATAAATATTATAATTTAATTTCTTTCATTTTACAGAATGAAAGAAAAGAAATTTGTATAAAAATTAAAAAAATTAAATAATATTATCATAATATAACATATTAAACATAATATTTACATTTACATAAGGACATACAGACATACCTACAGTTATTTGAAATAATATTGACTTATAAGGTCACACATGATTTTCACTATTATCTCTACCGTGGTTACTTATAAAAATACAAATTCATTTATTAATACATTTAAAAAACTATAGGTTAGTTTATATTATTCAAAGTCCAGTTGACTATATAAATAGGCTAGCATTGAAACATATTAACATTTCAAATTTAAACTATTAGTAAAATGTAATAATACTCAAACTTTTTCTAAATACTTCAAATTTTTTGAGAAAATATTTCAAAGGTAGCCGGAAATGAAATAAAAATAATTATAATTGAAATTTTTATTTTTATTTCGTATAATAGAAATGCTAGAGATTGCGAGTGACGTGTTTTCTCACATAATATTGTATCCTCGGGAAGCTGATTTTATTTTAAACCTAAGTAATTGTATGTTGTTTGTTGGCTTAACTATGATTTATTTATTTAGTATTAAAATTATTAAAATGTATAAATTAAAAATATTTGAATTTCAAATATCTTTACTGCAAATACTGCCTGGCCTTTCACCGCCACTTTACACCCCGTCAACAAGCAACCCCATGAGTGTTCTAGGGATCCCGGGGGAGCGATATTGCTCATTTCAGAAACCCAAGTTTAATGGTTAAGCTGTTATCTTATTATCAATTAATGCAAAATAATCAAGATTTTATCATAAAATATAAATAAATATATAATCTTCATGATAAATATATAATGCTAATATTCTTTACGTATCTCTAGTTTGAAATAAAATTCTGGCTAAAATCTCGGTGTTTTTTTTTTTTTTTTTTTTTAGTAGGAGTTACACCAAAAAGGTGCATCCCCTAAAGACCTGGGTTGGCCCCTCCATCGTGAAAAGAAGAAGAAAAAGGGATTTCATGGGCTGGGTAGGGGTCGAAGGTATCTGTGGATATTGGTCTTAAACAGCTGAAGGTTATAAGTCGCAAGGAAGATGGTGGCTGGGAGAGAGTTCCAGTCTCTGAAGATCATAGGAATAAAAGAGTTGGCGAAAGCGCTTGTTCGATTTTTATCCAATTTGACAGCGAAGGGGTGCTGAGCGTTCAAAAACCACGCGTTTCTCGTAAAGAGGGCTTTAAGGGGTATAATTGATTTCAGCTCGACTGAACAGACACCATGATAGTTTCTGTAGTACAGGGAAAGGGCAGAAACGTTTCTTTGGTGAGCCAGGGAGTCGAGTGAGTTATTTAGGGCCTGGTCTTCTATTAGTTTAATTACTCGCTTCTGAATTGCATCCAGTGTAATATATTTATTTACCCTTCCACCATTATGTGTGTAAGCATTCAAATGGTATTAAAATGTGAGGAGTGAAATTGAAAAATCTATTTTTTTTTTTCTAATGATATTGATACAAGAAGTTGCACCAAGAACAACCTCTGTAGTCCGTGGTGGACCCTTGTAACGTGAAGATAAGGCGAAATTTAGGGATTCGGTAGCAGTCGAAGTTATCTGTGGATGCTGGTCTTGAAAGATTGAAGGTTATAAGTTTCTGGAAAGACGGTCGGGGAAAGAGAGTTAAATATATGTGTTCGAATTAAATGACGAAATTTTGCATTATTTTGTATTTATTAATTAGCTTCTTCCCAGAAGAAGGATACCATTGATGGTCTGAAACGTCGGCAGAAGTCTGATTAAATATATTGCATTTTAGCAGGAATTTTATTTCTACCTAAAAAGAATATAAAAAATTCAACGGTGTCTCATCTTCTCATCATATGATTTAATATTTCTTTACAAGAAATTAAAGATCGAATCAAAGATGTTTTGAGATTTTTTTGATTTCATAGCGGAACACAGAAGAACCCATTGGCCGAATTTGTATTCTAGGCAGTTTGTTTAACCTTAGAGACAAATTCTTCTAAATTTAAATATGCACAGCTAAGTAATTTTTTTCAAGTTCGATTGTCAAATTCTGATGGCGAATGAATGAATTTCGGTCATCTATATATATAAAATTAAGGATTTGACTGTACATTCACGCCAAATTCAAGCAAAGTTATTAACGAAAACACCCGCAACAAAATTCCTGTCTGTCTCTCTGTTTCCTTGGTTTCCGCGAAAAGTCGCTCACGATTCACGTAAAAACGGCTGAAAGGATTATTATGAAATTCCATATTTGGATCAGATGTCTTCTAACTTACGTTTATTGCTATATAACGTTTTGATATTTTGACCCCAAAAGGGGGTTTGGGGGAGGGGGAACAAATGGAAATTATAAAATAACTCCTAAACTACTCTTCGGAAAATTTTATTATGAGCAAATTTGTAGAGAATGTGATTTCTGACTACTTTTATTTAAAAAAATTCTCCCAAAAAAGGGGGGAGGGTGAAAAATGTAAATTCTTGCCCTTGGAGCAAACTCAACCAAATTTTGTATACATAATCTGTGGGTCACCAGAAGCCTATAAATGAAAGTGGGGATGGGGGGGTCCAGGTGGCGTAGCCTGGCTACTAAGAGGGCCGCCGAAGGTGGGCCTTTCAGCTAGTATTTTATATAACAATTAAATAGTTTTCGAATTTTTGAAAAAAGATGGTATTATTTGAAATTCCAACTTTGTTAAAGCCTTTGTGCTTCTTTGAAGAGATTTTTTGATTTTTTTTTTTCTAGCACACTTCTCAATTCATTTCTGTTTCATTTGACGACCAAGTCACCAAGTTTTCAAAATTACTAATTTGTAGAGAGCGTACCGAGTCTTTAAAAGTTTCACTTTTTCTTCCAATCATGAAGTAGCCTATAAAGAAAAGCAGATCCAGAATGCAAACAATTCGTCCTCCGTTGAGGTTGTTTTCCACATGGCCCCTATTTACTCTTAATATAATAAATGCGCCGTCTCACCAAGCATTTGACTTTGATATGCTGGACGATGTCAAAGCCACAATATATATACAATTTTTTATAAGCCTCCTCTATCCAGGAGATTATTTTATATTCCCTCCGTTAAGCTTTAATCAATTTTTTATTAAAATGGTGTTTTTAGTTATTTTAAATTATTTTGCATTATTTATCATGAGCGTATAAATTATAAGAGAAAATGCCTCAATTATTTTCCTCTTAATTCTTTGCTTTTTCTCTCATTTTTCATTTTTGTTCGTTAGAGTTAATTAAATTTGTAGCTATTCTAAGTCTTTATCTATCAAAAATAAATAAAAAAAAAAAAAAAAAAAAAAAATTTTTTTACCAAAATTTTTTTGCGTTTTTAGAAAATTCATTAATGTTTTCCATATTAATATTATCAAAAAACTTTTTTTCATTAAATGTATAGAAAAGAAAAACAAAAAAACAAAAAATAAATCACGAAAAAAACATCGTAACGAGAATAAGAAAAAGAAACAAAGTTGACATTATGATTTTAAAAACTCATGTTTGATATCGGGTCCGATGTCAGAATTAAAGATGAAAATTAGTTTCTTCAAAGTTACAATTTTTATTCCGTCGAATACATCAGGAGATTTAACGAGAAGATGCAGCACCACAAACATTGAAAAGACTAATGCGGAGAGAATGTTCCAATCTCTAGAAGTCATGGGATGAACTTAATGGTGAATGAATTAATCCGATACTTCTCTCATTTGACAACGAAGATGTTTTTTTGGAAATAGGATAATAACTATAGGAAATTATTAGTTATTTTCAGAGTTCTCTACTAAAAAAAGGTACAAAAATAGAAGCCTTATTGTTAAAATAGTGATATTCAAAATTGAGCAATAAAGCTAATTGAAAATTCAACCTTTTCTAGCACACTCGATTCCTTGGCCTATCGTGGAACTTTCTCCGTTCTTTCGTTGTTTTATATAATCACATACTACTAAAGGGCATTTGTGCCTGTCTCTGTTTGTAACTACCTACCTACCTACCTATGTATGCCCCCCAGGGGTTGGGAGGTAGGATCTAGAGGTGTGGAGTCCAGGGGCTAGATTTACTGAGGTGGAGTGTGATCAGAGGCGGGGGAAAAGTTCAGGGTAGAAAGAAAGTGGTTGGAGATGGAAGAGTGGGAGTATTCAAGTGACGGGGGTCCAGGGGGCGAAGCCCCTTCGCTTGCAAGAGGCCCACCGAAGGCTGGCCTTGCAGCTAGTAGTTACTACCATGGTGTTTGTTCTGACCAATCAAAGGATAACACGATTTTCTGTCAAATTATCATATATAAAAATTGAAAAAACACCTTAGCTAACAGATTTATTTCCTTGACTTCTAGGGAGTAAAATTCCCTTCTCGCTAACTTCTCTGCCGCGACTTACATTTTTTAGGTATTTTCCCAACTCTCAAACTAAGAAATCCCTACTCCGAGACAACTTCTGAAATCTTCTTCTTATTCTTCTTTTCTATCCTGCACCTTCTTGGTACGTTCTTGAATCAATTTAAAGTTTCCAAAAGTCTTTATTTTAAGTAGGGTAAATCCGGGACAGACGCCTCACTCCCGAGAGAGATGCCGCACCCCTTGTAGTTCAAAAAGTACCAGCTAGATCCTAGCGCAGGCCAGTCCGCCTTATCAGTTGGACGTTTATATTGATAGGAAAACTGTTTTTATCTGATTGTAAAGAATATTTTACTGACTACAAGCTAAAATCGAAGGTAAGACTCTCATTACACACTCTAAAGTTTTTCTTAAGCTTCACTTATGAATTTATTAAAAGCCAATATTTTAAATATTCGAATAAAGTCAAATAGATAGTAAACAACGAAACCTTTAGCGAGGTTATGAGTCGGTTTTTGGTTTGTTTGCTACTAATCGCGGCAAGAGGGAGTGTGTGGCATCTCACTCGTACTAAATGGGAGAGTTGCCACAGTGCGATGAAAACTACTCTTCAACTTCCATGAAATGTGATTGGTTCCGTTGTGCAACATGCCAGAGATGGCTTCTTGCGGACTGCACTATTTTGAAGAATTTTGTGTCGATTGTGGTCGCCAAAATAGAAAAATTTCTAAAAAAGACTAAATATTGTCCAATTATTATTGTTTTCATTTGGAAAAATCTTGTTTACAATCTTTAAAAAACTTTCTATGTTCAAAATATATATTTTTAGCTTTTTTTTATACCTAAAATTTTTTTTTAGTTCTTAAATACTTTTAATAACAATGTTTTTACTACTATTGTAATGTGTAATTTAAAGAGGTGTGGCATCTCCCCTGACACCTGCGGGTGAGACGCCACAGAGCAACGTTTTACAAATAAATTTTTTCTACTTATTATACTGTTTTTAAATTAATAATAACCTATTACACACTTAATTCATTTTTTTGTGTTAACATAACAACTATTTACTTATAGTTATGTGCACCACGGGCTTTAGAATAATGGTTTTTTAAAATGTGTGGCATCTCATATTAATACTAAATTATATATTAAAAAAATGAACATTTTCTTAAAATCTTCATCTCTTCATTTTACAAGTTAAAGGAGAGGAAGTCTGAAATTTTCGATTTTATTACCTCAAACTCTACCATTATGCCAAATTTTACCATCATTTGATATAATAATAGATGCAAATTTACCCTACAATGTTCCCCCTTCATTTTAGTGGTTGAAAGAGAGAAAGTGTTGGTTCTGGGAATTTTTCCTTTATTTGTGTTCCAAACTATCAGAATGCGAATTTTCATGATGATTAGAAGTACCCAATAAGTTGTGATGACCTGTCAGTGAGTGAGTGAAAGGATGATTCACAGTCACTGCCAAAATTATCTATTTTCTCAAGTTCATATCTCAGAATCTATTTATGCTATATTATTGTAATTTGGTACTCTATTCAAGATCAATTATGTCAAATGTGTATAATTTCAGCTCTGTATCTCAAATGAGTTCTGAGCTGCAGGGTGGTCAAAAGTGGCACGAAATTGTTCGTGTAAATAGGGTAGAGCGTGTGTACGGCCAATCCTGAAACTTGGCCTGCGCACTCTGAGCGCTATGATTTTATAATTGGTCTAATTGGTTTTTCTAAATTATTTGAGAGCAGATTTCCCAGAGGGGTGAACCGCGATTGGAATTAGGTGTACACGTATTTGGAATTATTTTGAAATCTATATATATAAAATTAAGGTTTTGTCTGTACATTGGTCCAACTACGCTGCATACTTGAAGTTGCACACATTTCAAGCAAAGTTATGAACGAAAACACCTCAACAAAATTCCCGTTCGTCTGTATGTCTGTCTGTTTCAGTGGTTTCCGCGAAAAGTTGCTCTACGATTCGTTTACGTCAAAACGGCTGAAGGGATTATTATGAAATTTCATATTTGTATCAGAGGTCTTTTTAATTTCATGTTTTTAGCTATATAACGTTTTGATATTTTTAATTCCAAAAGGGGGTTTGGGGGGGGGGTGCACGAATGA
>JALMQS010000833.1:277632-368894 GCA_024734495.1 Forficula auricularia
GGGGGGGTGCAGGTTAGAGTGTTGAAGTGGTGGTGTGGGGGCGGGGGTTGGGGTGCTGGGTGGGTTTCGTGGAGTGTGGTGGGTTGGAGTGGGGGGTGAGGTTGGGGTTCGTGGGTTGGGGGACCGAGGTGGGTGGGGTGAGGGTTGGGGTGGTGGTGTGGGGGCGGGAGTTTGGGTGCTGGATGGGTTTCGGGGAGTGTGGTGGGTTGGAGTGGGGGGTGAGATTTGGGTTCTGTGGTATGGGGGCGGGGGTTGGGCACGGGTTCATGGTGCGGGGGTAGGGGTGCTGGATGGGTCGGGGGGGAGTGTAGTGTGAGGGTGGGATTCGTGGGTTGGGGGTCCAGGGGGCGTGCCCCCTGGCTAGCAAGAGGGCCGCCGAAGGCGGGCCTTGCAGCTAGTTGATTATATAATGCCCCTTCATCTATTGTCTTCTATTTGGAAATGAAATTCGAAGTGGAAGTAGGTGTACACGATATTAGGTCGCGGTTCACCCCTCGGATTTTCCTATTCACGCTATTGGAAAATATTCTAATATCAATCGTATACAATCAAATCTGTTAATTTTCATAAATTATATATGCGTAATGTGTAGGTATTGTTTTTTATAAAATTTCTAAAAATTTATTTTGAATCAATAACTTGACCATATTGGCAAGTGAAAATTGGGTTAGGTAATATTATTAAATATATAAAAATTAAAAAAAAAAATAAAAATAAAAACTGTATATTAATCCAACATATTAATGCTAAATATCACTCGAAATTCTCGGTTTCATTTAAATTCATTTTGGAAAAATACTCTTTTCCATAATTTTATTCATGAATAATGGATGAGATTTTTAACACTCTCTTATTTATCTTAATATCTTTTTATTTAATGAAAAACAAAAAAATAAAAAAAAAACTAAGTTGATAATATTGCTAATATGATATTTGGTTCGTTCGTCGTTCGATTCCTCTAGATTACTATAAAAAATAGGAAGCGCGGTGTAGGATTATAATGAAACATTTTTAAATATAATAATAGGTTGGAATTGGGGGTGTTTCACAGTGAGGAAAAATAAAATTATTTGATTTAAGCCATTTAGTTTTTAAAATTCTGAATATATGTATTTCGGGATGTTGGCCGATCATCAGTAGTACATTGACGTCAATGTCCTCCTGATATTATTACTTCCAGGCATAGTGATAAAGGTTACTTTATACAATTATGACACTAATAACACAAAAATAATTTCTAAATACAAATATTTTTCTTTAATATTGTTTATTTATTTTTTTATTTTTTTATGTAAAATCTCATGGTAATCAATATATTAGTACAACTAGCAACTAACTATAATAATATAATATGCTTTGCGTGACGATTTATTTGAGTACATTCAATGATCTTGACATTATTTAACAAATGCTCATTTGAATAAGAAATTTATTCTACTGATTAGTTTGTGACTACCGTTTAAATTTTAATTTAACTTTTATTTTTTTATGATAGAGAAAAATATTTATTTACCTAATTAAGGAAATTCTAGATAAGAAGTAAATGACCTTCATAATATGTTTATATCCAAAAACATGCATTTCATAATTTTTAGTGCGTATTAATTCAAGGGGGATTTCGAGCAATCGAATAAGGAATTTTCAATTTAAAAATAAATAAATAAATACATTACTTTAACGATTTATTTATCGAGGGACGTATTATAAATATTATACCCATTGTATACATATTATAAATTATACTCGTTATAACGGCTAGAAGCCTCAATTTACAAAATTATAAAATTATATATTACATACACAACAATATATTACAATATTCATTAAATACAACAACACATTACATAATTATACAATAGCATTATATTAGTTATTCATAAATTAGTGTGAGCTTCTTGAATAAAGCCGCTACCTTATTGATTTCCAATATATATAGGATATTTTATGTCACATCTTCTGCGTATGCAAAAATGTGACATAAAAGTTTTTTCACTCCTTAAGAATAACGTCTACTCTTAATTTTTTCATTAGGGGATGTTTTTTTGTCTTCTACATTCACATTGTCATAAGGGAATTATTGTTATGTGAATCGACCCCTATCGATTCAATAATATATCGAAAAGAAGAAATCAATACGGGTGTTCTTTACTTAATGCAAATAAATAATATCTATATATAATTTATTTTTTGTTTAATTTTATTTATTTTTTTAGAAAAACGGACCGGTAAGCGAAATAAGTAGGTTATAATGAAAGGCAGTCCAAACATCGGAATTTGAATAAAAAATTTAATTAACTTGGACTGCCTATAACCATATAACCTATTTATTTATTAAAGATAAAAGTAAATAAATATTAAATGCAATATTCATTTACTATGAGTTTTTATTTACTTTTATATTTATTAAAGATGTTTCACCTTGCACCAACACAACTTTATTAATTATTTATTTATTGTTATTTCTAATGGCATAAGAATTCAATTGAATAGAAATTTGTTTTTTTGTATCGAGCAGGGAATATCTTTACTGATTTCTTCTTAAAAATTATCAACTCTGCTCTTCTTGACAAATAATTTTTTTTCAAGATCTCGAAATTTAGATTTTTTGTAATATTTCCCTAGTTTAAAACGAATGGTCGCCTTAAGTTAAGGGTAATGTGCTGAATTTCAGTTTTCTAGATTTTAACACTTTCGAAGTCATATGATATTTCAGTCAGGAAACTAATATTTATTATATAATTATAGGTACTTAAATTTGTAGAATAATGATTTCATGCATAATAGAGAATTCATATTGATTTTCTATTTATTTAGAAGATTTTCGGTGTAATCTAGTTAGATCAGACATTTTTGTAAAATTACTATTTCAACAGGTGCACATCTTGACACCTAATTGTGAAATGTCATTTTTAAGTTTTTGACTTGCCATTTCAAAAAGTTGAAGTTTATGAAATGACTTTACTTTAGGTCGAATCATCAACTATATACCAAAACTTTGTGGATTTTAATGTGAATATATTATCGGAAATGCAATTTACGTAGTTTTAGACAATATTTTTCTTTCAATAATACATGAGGTAATAATTGAATTAATAATCTATGATAGATTTTACCAAAATTAAATAAAATTTATTTATATACTTAACTCGATATATTTGGGAGTATTAGAGATACAATCTCATGAGTTAAATTTTTAAATATATTTTAATTTTGTGTAACTCATCTTACATTTTTCAACTGTTATTAAAAGATATTTCACCTTGCACCGACACCAGGGTTTTTAACAATTATTACTTTATCCAATGGGAATCGGTTTCGCGCCAAGCCATTGTAATCGTGGACTCTTTGGCGACTGGCAGGTCACTTCCGTTTTCTGATGTCTGTAAAAGTTTGACGATAGGTGTAGGTACATTCATAATGACGAAGTAACTTAACTTTGGTTTATTTTAACTTGGAGAAAAAAATTAAGAAAAATATTTAGTATTTTTGAGTAAATTCAATATTCCGACCCCGCCTGGAGAACTTCACCCATTGGTCAGCGTAAAGCGTAATAATTTTTCATTTCATTTTATCAGCAATTAGTCAATTGTTTTATCTTTTATAATCACGAGTGAAAATAAACTGCAACGGATCGTTGCTAAACTTTATCCAAATTCATTTGAAATATTAATATATTTATTCCTTTATTATTAATCAGATATCACTTGCAATTTGCAGTTAATGTAGACTTTAATTCAAAAATAGTGATCGATTCTCATTTTACAGTCGAGGAATAACCATTCTACATTCGATTTTTGACCCTTCAATTATTATTGGTAACCATTGGTGAAGTCGTGGAGGAATCGTTTTAAAATCAAAAATAACGATCGATTCTTATCTAATACTAGAGGAATAACCTTATTGCATTCCATTTTTGATGTTTTGACTATTAATGGCAACCTCTACTGAAAACGTGAAAGAATCGACTTAAAATCAAAAAGACTAAATTCTTTTATGGGAAACAACTCAGGCTTGATGCAGTCCTCTATGTCTTCAGCAATGGTTACCAATAAAAACCGAAACGTCAAAAATCCAATATAGAATGGCTATTCATCAAATACTAGATGAGAATAAATCGCTATTTTTGATTTTAACTCGATTCCTCTATGTCTTCAGCAAAGGTAACGGATAAGAAAACAATGCTATGGTTACTTATAAAATTTCTTCCCAAATTTTTAGCACTTCACAGAGAGAAGCCTATCCATTCTTACTTAAGCAAAGTTAAATGAGCTATATTAAAACGATCAAATGAATAAATTTTAAAGAATTTAAAATAAAATATTAAAAAAAGCACTATCTTACTCTAGAGTAAAGTACTTTAAAATATAATTTTGCTAAAAACTTTATTTAACCTTTTTTGTGGTCCCCAAGGTACCTAATTAGGATATTAAATTTCATCAAATTTAGAAAAAATAATAAAGTACTAATGTTTGTGGGCCGATATGTACCAAAAACTAATGCGCTTCATTTTGCTAAAATAATGGTAGGTTTTCAATTTCATTTCAATCGGTGCAACGGTCGGGAAAAAATCGTGGGCCAAAAAAACGATAACATACATACATCCATACATCCATACGTCCATACATCCGCACGCACTAAATGAAATAAACTGCAACGGATCGTTGCTAAACTTTATCCAAATTCATCCACCCATCCATCCATCCATTCATCCGCACGCACTAAATGAAAAAATCGCACTTTTTGGCCTCTCGACGAGACCCTATGTAATTTTTGGCAAAACCGTCACGTGCTAAAATTCAACCTAATTGAATACTACAATTTGTGACTTTAATTGAGTCCATGGGTTCCGTAGTCCTTACCTGAGGACCCTTTAAAGTCACGCTTGCCGCGAGGCCGATTACAATACTTTCCCCATGCTTCGCATTGGATAAAGTAAAAATCGCACTTTTTGGCCTCTCTACGAGACCCCATGTAATTTTTGGCAAAACCATCACGTGCTAAAATTCAACCTAATTGAATACTACAATTTGTGACTTTAATTGAGTCCATGGGTTCCGTAGTCTTTATCTGAGGAGCCTTTCAAGTCGCGCTTGCCGCGAGACCGATTACAATACTTTCCCCATGCTTCGCATTGGATAAAGTAAAATTAATTGAATATTGTAGCTCTTGTCCGAAATCGAACTTGAATTTGAATTATATTTTAATTTTGAGCTTCTTAACTTAAATTCAATTATTTTTTTTTCACGTAAAAGAAAAATATTGAATATAAAACATAAATAAATAACTGTACCAATTAAAATTCTCAAAATGTAGTCTGAATTTGGAACTTGGTTTATAATGTTGGTGCGCCTGTATTTAGGCAACAAGTTGAGCATAGAAGTATGAAAGTAAGAGCTAGGCGAGTCCAGTAGTTGACCGAAGCTTAAGCCATCAAATATGCATATAACAGTATATGTACTATATAAAAGGATAATTTTTACATAAGCGTTAAATAGGTAAAGAATAGAAAAGGTAAAGTTTACCTTATAAACATTCGAGTTTTCCCGATTTGCTGCCTCAAGTCCATTTTATTCATGTGCTTTTGATTTTTACTTTATCCAATCCATATCATGAGTGAAGTATTGGAATCGGTCTCACGGCAAGCGCGACTCCAAATGGTCCGCATGAAAAGATTAGGGAACCACTTACTTTATTCCAGTACTTTTTAGTTTATTCTAAATATCTTGAAAATACTTTAACCAATTTTTATGAAAGTTAATATTCTAATTAAGTACCTTGAGAAGAACAGAAAAAGATTATATAAACTTTTGAGTGAAATTAAATTTTCACGTACTTTACCCTAGTGTAAGATAGTACTTTTTTTTAATTCTTTAAAATTGATTCATTTGATCGATTTATTATAGTAGCTCATAGTAAAAACATAAAAAATGTAATGTAATTAGGTTATTCCTCTTGTATTAGATAATAATCGATTGTTATTTTCTATGGGGGGGGTTCGGCCTTTATAGCCATTAGACAATTTACGATACTGGTATATTTTTAAAATTTTGTCTTCTATCTAGGGATCAGATTTTGGCCGGAAACCGCGAGTCGGATTCGAACGCGGGTTCACTTGATTAGCAGGTCGGTACGATATCCCCTCGGCCAACCCAACCCCCTATTCTATTAGTTATTTATTATTTTATTGTTGTTTTTATTTCTTTTCTTCTTTGTCGAGCTCTTTTGTATTTACATATATAGTAAAAATAATTTAAAGTAAAGTTTACCAGCTACACTCTTTATTCCTTTAAAGATTTTAATTAACATTTTTTGAAATGTTTATAAAAAAGAAAAGAAAAATAGATTGGATTAAATGGGAGTAGTAGTGCAAATCTCAATTAAATATAGAATGTTTAGGGGTGGAGAAGTGCAGTTTGAAAACAGGGAATATTACTTTCTTTAAAACGTTGCTATTCAACTCATGGGAATTCTTTGCATTCGGACTAATTGTCTTCTGGAAGAATTAGCTTTTTCATTTGGTGATTTACTCTATTTCTATTTGTTCGAGGGCGGCGCAGATGAATTGCCGCCCGCATCACTTTTCGTTTTCGAAACTTGTTAAATACATCGAGATAAACAAGTTGCCGACTGCGCCACAACCAGGAAGGACATGGAACAAATAAAACGATCAACTACAATTACTCATTGTTCCTTTCTTTCTCCAGCAAACTTTTTTTTGTTTTTTTAAACGACGTTTTAAATTCTAACGTTCTTCATCAAATGTTATGCAAGAGAAAGAGACAGAAAAAATGAACAAAATTTAATTTTGAAATGCACAGATGTAACCAGTCAGACACAAATGGTGTCTCCATGTCTAGCTGACACCCCAACCCATGCATTTCGATAAGCTCTGAAATTTTTTTAATATACCATAAAGGCGGTCAGAAAATTGTGATTTGTTTTATTCTTTCATATTATTATCACTCGAAAAGAACATTGTACCTAATTTTACTAATATTCACAAACTTCAAGCAACTTTTTCAAGTTCTATAAGTAGCTACCTACCTAGATTTGAGTCAAGAATAAAGTAATCTTACAGATTAAAAAATTTAAAATCGGCTTTTTTTCTATTTTCCAAAAGATATTCCGTATTACTTCTCAATTCAAAATCTTTAGAATTTACATAAAAAATTGATATTCGAATGATAGGGTAGATTGGGGTGAGACGCCGTATTGTACAAGATGCCCTATCACGTGGTTCACCCACACGCATGCAAGAAAACAGCTTGACAGTAAGTTGGAATTAAGGTGTGTGCCCAGTGAGAGTATACAGTTTTCGTTGATTAATCACAGTTTTAAGTTGTGTTTTTAAATGATTTAGTCATCCCGATTGCCCTGGTAAGTACCCGAAATCATATCCAAACATAATTTATTTAGTCATATTAGCCGTAGTTTTGATACTAGAGAAATAACTCGGTTAGTTTTACTGAGTTGGAAGAATGGGTTTTCTATTAGTCGTGTAATGGCCCCCGCCTGTCACTCCTGCGCGGTGCTAGGCGGGCCGGCGTCTTTTCCAATGGTTTGGGGGAAGACGACGAACATTTTTTGGGGGTAAGATGCCGTAGTTTTCTCGTTGGTGTAAGATGTTGGTTTGTATTACTATACATTAAAAATTAATTTTTGGAAACTATTCCGATGGATTCTTTTCGGAAATACCGCAGACATACATAAGAAAGTCGAGGATCATGGAATAAAAATGACCTCCAAAAAGCTTTCAAAAGCGGAAATACGTATTTAAAGAAAAAAGTAAAATTTAAAAAAAAATAATAAAAAGTAATGTTAGTACATTTAATAAACTGGAATTGATTTAATAACACTTGGTATTGATTCCCCATAAGGCATCTTACCCCAAAGGTATCGGTCATGGAAACGTTTACAAATTATTATTTTTTTTAGATAAAAAATAGTTGTTCAAAGCAAAACTTATTTTTTTATTAATTACAAAAGTACATATATTGTTAATAAAATGGTTGTATTAGATGAAGGATGAGGAGGTATCAGCCAAAGATGGAATCACTGGGTTCAATAAAACACCTTTAATAAAACGTTTCGGCCTGAATTTATTTGACCATCTTCAGTTAATTAGGAGTTATACACAAAATGCGGTAAACATATGTGATCGAACCAAGCCTTGTCAAAAATAATTTTTTTTAGCTTCATGTAAATTTATAACGTTCCTGGACTCATAAGTTTCAGAATGAAAATGAAGTTGACTTTCATTCTGAATCTTTTGAGTCCAGGCACTTTATAAATTTAGATGAAGCTAAAAAATTTTATTTTTGACAAGGCTTGGTTCGATCACATATGTGTACCGCATTTTGTGTATAACTCCTAATTAACTGAAGATGGCCAAATAAATTCAGGCCGTAACGTTTTATTGGTGTTTTATTGAACCCAGTGATTCCATCTTTGGCTGATACCTCCTCCTTCATCTAATACAGTTTCATCACAGCCACGAACTCTAACAAAATAAAATGGTTGGTTAAAAATTAAATAAATGTGCTATTTTATATAAAATAAAGTTCAAAACTACGGAGTCTTCTCCCAATCTTCTATATCTAAAATGAATTTTCGAATTTAATTTTGTTAAAAATCTACACTAGTATTAATCAGCTGACAATTGAAGTTATCTGGATTGTGTGCTTGTCTCATTTACGGCCCCCTTCGTTGATCGCTCGATACAAATTTTATAGTTACCAATAAGCATAACATTGGGGGGGTCAGATAGGCTAGGCGGTAGCGTGACAGCGAGCTAACCAGGGGACCCGGGTTCGAATCCGACTCGAGACATCCAGCTAAAATCTGACCCCCGGGGGTAGAGACAAATTTTTAAAAAATATAACTAGTATCGTAATTAGCAAAATTAGTAAAAGCAAAAAAAAAAAAAAAAAAAAAAAAAGCATAATATAAAATGGAAAGAAATATATTCCTTCAACTATACTTAAAGAGATATTGTTTATGTGCTTGTTGAGTTGATGCGTGGTTGGAGGAGTGAAAATACACACACACCAGCGTCAATCTGTCTCTGTCCTTTAAGTATTTCAAAAGGGAGAGGGAGAATTTAACTTTAAAACTCTTTAGAGTTCCCCGCTTCTTAGCGCCATCCCTACTTAACTCGAGATTATACTATTTTTTACATAAAGGATTTCTAATTTATTATTGCTCTTTGTTACTTCCGCGCATTGTATAATCCCAAAATTAATTAAATTTTACTAAATATAGTACTTTTTTATTTTTATTATAATACATATATTACGAAGGTATACGGTATTATATCCCTTTTCTTTTGCTATCGAATGCAAACAGTGGCAGACCACACCAAGTAAATGCAGCCCCTATAGAACTTGAAAGACCCTATTACTGAAAAGAAGCAAAAAGTGATCAAGCGAAAAGGTGGAAACGTAGGTGTCTGTGCAACCAGATCATGAAGGAGTTAATTTTATTATAAGTCTTCGGGAAGACGGAGGTAGGTAGAGAGAGTTCCAGTTACTTCAAGTCGTCAAATGTATTGGCGAATGGAGTGATTCGTCGCTTTTCCAATATAATCTCGAAGGGATGTTGGAAGTCGGCGAATCGCGTGCTACTCGCAAAGCAGGATTTGGAGACTAATTTCAACTCATCAGAACACATCCTAGAATATTATCTAAAAAATAGAAAAAGCGCTGAAACACTTCTTCATTAGGGCAGCAGCTCGAGGCAGACAGTAAGTATCGGGTGGTCATGGTGAAAACAATGGTAGTTGAAGAACCACAAAAGTACATCAACATTTTGCTGAATAGTAATAAATTCTAAATTAACTTATTCAAAGCCATTGATCCCATATGGGAGCAAGGTTTTCATGGGGTCGTTCAAGACCACAATGTTCTCATATGGGAAAACTATGATTTAAATGCTGAATAAATAAAATTTGAACTCTAAATATGATATATAATCAAAATATATCAAATATTGATTAGAAATACTTATATAAAAAATACGTCTTTCTTAGGAGGCATATTTCATGAATTTCTTTACATTTAAAATTGAAAATTTGATAGTTGGAGCTATCAAATAGAAATGAGCTACTACAGATTAGTCAACTTTACCAGAAAAAATCGCTGTAATAAATTAATTGAAATTATGGGATGCGTTCAAAAAATAGTTACCATATGAGAACAGTGGTCCCAATTGGCTTAAGCTACTTCATATTACTTCCTATAAACATAACTTATTTTTCAGCTGAATACATACAGAAGATCATCTATGGAACAAAATTAAAATTAGAACAATTATCGATACATTATTCCAATGGTTATTCCATTTTCCATAAAACTAAATTTTCTACAAGATGTAACAGCGTCAAAACTTGAAAGAATTCAAGGTTGCTCTGTATCAGACTGGCATTTCTCCGAAGCGCCGCAGCGTAACCATATACAAACTCCGAGTGATTCATAGCGTCGTGCGACAGCGCGCTCTGTACTGTACAGGGGTTTGGATATACCCGTCCCGGTTTGAAGGCATGGTTCAGGTGTCCCGGTTATTTGGAAAAATTATTAAGTGCTGACTCGGCAAAGTTAATTGTGAACTAAATTTTAGTGAATTTATCGACGGGATTAAAAATACAAAGAAATAGAAGAAAAAGTAAATAATTTTTCAAGACTCGGTTCGCTTGCTAGTTAGAGTCGAAACAAGTAATTTCTTTTGTGTTTTTTACATTTTTGTTTGAATTTTAATCAAGTCGAATTGAATATTCTGTCTCTAGATAACGAGTAGGTATCGTTTTGGTCCGAGTGCAAAAGTACATTCCTAGAATAATAGAAATTAAAAAATTGATCTCTAATAGTTTGAAACAGGTCTGTTCTTGTAAGTGGATGCCATTTACAAGTCCAGACCTGTTTCAGGCATCCTTACAATATTCCCTAGCTCTAAAGAAAGAGATGATTCTATCCGCGCTCTTTCACCCATCACTCAATTCTAATGAAAGAATCGCTCACCCCCACATTAAATAATAAAAAAGTGAAAACTTTTTAAAGACTCGGTACAATATAGCTGCCCTAGTAATTATTAATAAATTTAAATATAAATTGTTCATTTATGGCTATACTATAACATCCTATTAAAATCTCAATAGAATAATTCAAAAAATAATATTTTCTGCCTTTTGAACAAGATATTCCAAAATCTAATCAGTGTACTATTTATTTTGATATAAACCAACTTTTTAACTTTCTTTGTTGGACTATTTCAAACACACAATGAGAAAAATTCATATACGAAAAATATTTTTCTCCGCGTTACAGACATTTTAAAGCACAATGAGCAAATATTTATTTTTATGCGTGATTTAATACTATAGGGCCGCCTGGGAGGAGAGTAATTTTTAGCCTGAGTTCATTCTAATTGTATATATAAATAGTTTTGCTCAGTTAAGAGTAATTAAAAATCATTACTACTTAATTGTTTATCTTCGTTAACTACTTAGCAATAAAGGACTTAACTTTTTGAATCATAAATACTTTGCTGAATATAATTTTCTCTTTGTAAAATCACATGGAAGTTCCTAATTTTTTTATTTCGAATAAACTCTATATATTATCCCAATCCAGATCAAAAAAATGATTTAAAAAAATAATAAATAAATAATTAGTTCTAAATAGAACAGGTTGATTATAAAATGCTTTTTAAAATAAGAAGTAAATAGCTCTTAAAAGAACTAGTTATATCTTGTCACTCTTACACTTAGTCTAAATTAAGATAGTAAATTAATGTTAAAATAATGAACGCATCTTACCTCTGAGACGACTCAACGAGAATTAGGCCCAAAATTTTGTATACTGGTTTAGTATTCGGATAGGGTCACCTGGTCTCGATCCATTGTCAACCAGTGGCGAAAGAGTTTTTTCATTATTTCTGTCTAATTGGAGCATATCCTGACGAGACCTCGACTATATGCTGCCCCACCCCTGACTTAAAAGCTGGATCTGCCCTTGATACTATAATATATTGTTAATTGTTATTTTTAATATATAATTTTTTCGTTTTCTCTTATTTGTGGTACGTAAAAATGAATTTTAAATAAATAGAAAATGTTAAACAGATATATTTTAGCATGGAGATTAAGCAAATTGTATAATATTTTCATTTTTTAATTAGCTGAGTATGTTTCATTATTGTGAAAAGAAGAAATATAAATATTTACTGTACTAGATGAAGCAGGAGGTATCAGCCAAAGATGGAATCCCATTAAAGGTGTTTTATTGAATCCAGTGATTCCATCTTTGGCTGATACCTCCTGCTTCATCTAGTACAGTTTCATCACAGCGACGAACTCTTACAATATAAATATTTACTATTTTTTTTTTTTAATATTAATACAAATCTTAGTTTATTTTAAGAAGTGACCTGGAGTGGGGGCTCGAGCCCCTTAAGTCCCTTCCATTCCTAGGACATTGTTAGAGCTCCCCTTTTATTTTTTTATTCTTCTTTTCTGAATTTATATTCTAATAACGTTATCATCCATTTGCATTCGAGTTTTTTCTTTTTTGAGTGAATGTCTTTTGAGGTTGTTATCCTAGTAAGAAAAAGTAATACATTTTTTCACTTAGAGGTTCCCTTTTGTTCGATCTCACTCGATTCATATAGTTCAAGAATGGTGCTCTTTCGAAATTTGTGGAATATTCAGGTGTACCCTTTTTAAGCTAATAGCCCTTTCATTCTTTTGTTCTTTTCCAAGACAAAAATGTGAAAAGGTCGTTGATGAAAAAACCTGCGCAAGCCAATCCATTACTTTTCAATCCAATCATTTATCAAAAATTGATTTAACAATAAATTCATTTATCATCTTGCAATCATTATTATTTATTAATTTATTTTTCTTTAAATTCTTGATAAATAAATGGACCAGACAGAGAAGACTGTAAAATGAAAGCAATTCATTCCGAAAATTATATTATTTTTAATGGAGTTTATACAAATTAACCATGGAAACTATTTAATCCAGTTCTTCGTTTAGTTTCTTACCCATTGTCATTATATCAAGTACTTTTCGGTGCAAGAAACAGTGATGAAATATTATATTTGTATTGATTGTATTTGCTTATGTCACAAATCCTTTGACATCATAGATGCTTCTCATTCGGTACAAATACTGGCATATAGGTATGTATTAAACTCCGATAATTTTAACAGAATCAAATACGATAATAATCCATCAAATAAGTCCTGCCCAGTGGTACGTCCTAAAAGTTCTTTGCAGCATAAAAATTTATTTATTTTCGTCAGTTCATAAATAAATTCTACATAAAAATAATTTTTAGAAAAAAAAGACTTCAAAAAAATTAAATGCAACAAATAAAATAATACAACTCAAAAATCAAATAAAATGCACTAAAATAATTATCTAATTTAGTTACTAATAAATGACGAAATTTTTAAATGAAATCACTTTTTGAAGTCGGTGCTAAAAATATACATTTTAAGAACCGTACTCGACAGATCATTTGGCGGGTAAGGAAGAAAACATCGCGTAAGCTCCCTTATAAAGTTTGTTTAGCATCGACTTCAAAAAGTGATTTCACGTAAAAATTTCGAGTTGTATAATTATATTTGTTGCATTTAATTTTTTTGAAGTCGGTTTTTTTTTCTAAAAATTATTTTTATTTTGATCTTTTTAGTGATGTTAACAATAGTGAGACTTAATATTATACCTTGCATGTATCTCATAAGAGAAAGATTCGTGTGAATGGATCAGAAAATGATAGTAAAATTCAATTCATAAATAGAGGAATTCTCTCGAAACGTTACCGGGTTTTAAATAAACGTTTTAATGCAAAAAAAATCATCAAAATCGGTTAGGTTAACAATTGGCGAAGAAATCGAGTAACATAGACACAAAAAAAAACAGTCAAATTGAGAACCTCCTTATTTTGAAGTCGGTTAAAAACTTACGTACTTACATACTGGATCGAGAGAGATTGTATATTTCTTCGTAAAATATTCTTATTATACAAAATCCACTCGGTCTAGTCTACAACCTCATACAAAAATTATTTTACATTGTATTGATTTTTCTTTTGCAACAATTTTTAATTATGTCCTATTTGATTTTTTCAAAGAAGCAGCAGTGTTCCGCGGATCACGGATTGAGAACCATAGGCCTAAGGGGTGTAACTAATCCCTTGGACTTTTTCATGTCATGCGAGGGGTGAATCGCGACTTAATATCGTGTACACCTACTTCCACTTCCCCTTTCATTTCCAAGTAGAATGATCAACAGATGTAGGGGCATTATCTAATGAATTCCAGAATAATTCCACATAATTCCAAAGACGTGTATACCTAATTCCAATCGCGGTTCACCCCTCGTTGTCATGTGACATATCACTTCCGAGCCGATCAAACTTGCAGATTTCTATCCAACCCAAGCACTCAAATCCAAATGGTTTGTTCTTTTCTACCCCCCCCCCAGCCCCCCCCCACAGTCTCTATTTTTTGAAAATATTTTTTCTCTTCAATACCCTATCTTCTTTTCTCTTTAAGAAAAAGCGAATGAAAGAGAAAATGAAGACGAGGCAAAAAAGAAATACTTCATTGTGTAACTGAGATGGGGAAATGACTGTTCTGTGGGGGAAATAAAACGTTTCCAGTCTACTACTGATGGCAAATCAATTTCTACTTAACATCCAATATCAGAGAGGGATACATATGTATGCTTGGGACATCAAGAGAAAAATAACTCGACGGCTCTTTTCAATTTGGAATCTATGAATTATTATCCTAAAACTAGAAAGAAAAAAATCTTTTTAGTTTATGATTTTGTTTTAGTAAATAGTTAGTATAGTAATAGTAAAGTACTTTCTGTTTCTCCTGAAGATGGGTTAGTCACCCTAAATATATATATATATATATCGAGATTAAAGATTCTCCAAAAATAAATTCGTTTTATTTTTTATATCTTAATGTGAAACCTACCAAGTATTTTTTATCCAATAATTTAAAAAAAAATGTTTCACCAAGTACCAACACCAAATTCCTTAAAAACTATTAGTAAATAGTCATAATTAAAGAGCTCATTTTATTTATGTATAATAATATAGGCGAAAAAATTATTTAAAACCTAGTAAAATTTCTAATTTGAAACATAAATTCTTTTTTCTTCTAAAAAATTAGTATTTTTAAAGTGACTACTCATATTTTATATAGGTATAAGCAAAAAATTATCATGTCATTAAAAAATTTCGAAAAGCTAACTTTGACATGACTGAGGAACCATTTTGCAATGTATTATAAACATATTTTAAATATTTCATTATTGGTAACCATTGCTGAAGACATGGAAACCTGGTCTCACTTTTGGAAAAAAAATAGTTTGATAGGTTTTTTAATTAAATTAATTATTATTATTGGTGGTTAAATAAAAATGAAACATGCCGTTGAATTAAAATAAATCGAGTGCTTGATTAAATAAGAAACAAATAAATTACCTATCGAAAGCTCGGTCCTCCAGGTACTAATTATTTGAATCGTTCATATCTCGTATAAGCTAAGTCGCAGATGTTTGGGATTTGAAACTTAAGCTATCCTGAGGCTACCATAAGTACCTCAAGTTGGCTAAAATCGAAGAACCGGAAGTACATGTTTACTTTTAAAGATTTTTGTTACTTTGCAATTTTGTCTTTTTTCACAAGACGGCTTGTGAGAGATCCAAATTGAAGTAATTTGAATGAAGAAAATTGGTAAAATGATTTCAAATAAAGGAAAGACTAATTTGAAATTCGAGTGGTGACCACAGCAGTTGATTTGTTTTTTTAATCTCAAAAGTTTACAATTTGAAAACACTAGGATTTGAAAGTTGAAGTAGAAAGAAAAATCAATCAATTGATAAATTAAATGTAAAAACAATCAAAATAAATCATGGTGGCATTTATTGAGAATGACAGGCATCCTAAGAATTGAATAGTGAGAAAAAAAATCGAATGAGAGTTCCAGTTGAGTGTTTTTTTTTCAAGTGTTAAAAACAGATTGGAGGGAAATAAAAAAACATTCGCACTCAATGAAAGAAAATAAAAGCAGACAAAACATGAATCTTAAAATGACAAATATTTCAGATATAGGGTGCCATAATTTATGAGGTTTCTCTATTTTCTTTCATTTATTTTTCTTTCTCCGTTCAAATGTGGCATAATAAGTTTATTTATGGTATAAATTTAGAAAATAAGTGGAGCCAGTTAAAATTCAGAAAAAAAAAAATTTTTAAGAAAAAAATAAAACCGACTTCAAAAAATTAAATGCAACAAATAAAATACACTAAAAGGTATAAAATAATTATTATCTTATTTAGTTACAACTAAATGACGAAATATTAATATGAAATTACTTTTTGAAGTCGGTGCCAAACATATACCTTTTATGAATCGCACTCCACGGATCTTACTTAGTACCTTTGGAGGGTATGCTCGCTTATAGGTATAGTTTGTTTGGTGCCGACATCAAAAAGTAATTTCATGTTAATATTTCGTCGTTTAGTTGTAACTAAATAAGATAATAATTATTTTATACATTTTAGTGTATTTTATTTGTTGCATTTAATTTTTTGAAGTCGGTTTTATTTTTTTCTTAAAAATTATTTTTATTTTTCTCTTTTTAGTGATGTTATTAATAGTGATCATATCATCAGAACTTGACCAAATTAATATGACACCATCCCTAAGATACCCCTTTTCGAATAAAAAAAAGAATCATCGAAATCGGTTCATAAACAAAGAAGTTAGGCCTAAACAAACCTAACAAAAAAGGTCTAATACCTATGAAAAAAAATGGGACCAATCGGAAGGTAGACTGAACCCAATGCAAAAAAAAATTCAAAATCTGTTCACAATTGGCGGAGATATGAGGTAACATAGGCACAAAAAAAAAATTCAGTCGAATAGAGAACCTCCTCCTTTTTTGAAGTCGGTTAAAAATAAGATAATTTAAACTATATTTTTATTCATAAACCGATATTTCGGATGTTTATTCTTTCCTTCTTCAGAATTTTGAAAGGTCAGTGAAAGCCTTAAGAAGAAGGGAATAAGCCCCCGAAACGTCGGTTTATGCATAAAAAGATAGTTTAAATTATCTTCTTTTTTTGAATTTTGTACTGCCTCTTCAATATCCACTCAATTCACTTATTAGCAGTCAGTCTCAAGAAATAATTTCAATCTTATTTAGAAAATAATATGCTCTTAAAGAAAATTATAAATATATTTGAAATTATTTATTTGTTTATAGCGAATTGATAATAATAAATAAAATAATTTTAATCTCTCATATTCAATTTGGAAAATTCATTCCATTGCCCTTGGATTTTTGAAGAAATTCAAAATTTGAAACACCCAAAACCAGCTTTATTTAAATGATATGACATGCCTATCTGTTTAAATTTAGAATCACCAACCGCGAAATTTTACAAATGAAGATTTAAATCTTTGCGTGAAATAATTAGCGCGTTCGGTTCTACTATTATCTTGAAATGATTTTATTCAATTAACTAGCTGCAAGGCCCGCCTTCGGCGGCCCTCTTGCTAGCCTTGAAACGTGTACAACCAAAATTTGGCGTGAATTGGAGGAATGTACAGATAAAACCTTAATTTTATATATATAGACGTGAGCAACTTTTCGCGGAAACCACGGAAACATACAGACAGACAGACAGGAATTTTGTTGAGGGTGTTTTCGTTCATAACTTTGGTTGAAACGTGTGCAATCAAAATTTGACGTAATTTGGAGCAATGTACAGACAAAACCTTAATTTTATATATATAGATAATATTGAATACATATATGTGTTTATAGATATGGCTATAGTTTTTACTATATATGACTATTTGATAAATTCTAGAGCAAGAGATTCTTTTTTGGATGCTATATTTAGTTTTCATTTATGGTATAACGTACAAGAAAGAGAGAAAGAGAGAGCAACTAAATGTGCAGTGATAAAGAATGCACAGCGTAGAATAACTTTTCGCTTGCATGCACTTTTAATAATACCAGAGCAAAAGAAAAACTCTGGTCAAGAATAAAGGAAGGCGCATCTTCACTTTTTTTTTTTTTTTTTTTTTTATTTTCAATAAAAATAGAACACAAACAAAAATACTTCTACGAATATGAGCCAAGGAACTTATTAATCAGTCAGCATTTAAAAGAAAGAAAGAAAACATATTTTTAGTACATTGTGGTGAAGATTGAAAACATGCATATGCATTCGATACGTTTTAACTCCTGTTTTGAGATAAGTTATTATAAAAAAACAGCATCTATAGTTATAGATATTTCAATTTTTGAAGTTAAAAAATTCCGTTCTGTTGCACTCATTTGTATTTTTTCCACATCGATAATTTCAGAGATTTTAGAATTACTCAACTCTGTAATTAAAGAAATGAAAAATAAACATTAGAGTTTGAAATAATATACAAGTTGGAATTGTCTAGTAGAGCAGGCTTAAAATTTCAAAAATATAATTGCCTAGTCCGATGTATAATATATGTTCTTTTGGTTGTATTTCAAAGCCATAAATTCAAACAAATTTTTTTAGCACATCTCGTAGATCCTAAGATTTACTTATTTCAATAACTTGGTAAGATTATAAAAAGATGGCAGCACCGATCTTCTTTCAATTAATCGTAATAAAATTAATACAATATTTAATTTAAATATTTTTTTTTTCTTTAAATACTAACAATTATTATTTATAAATGAATAATAGAACTATTTATTTAAATTTATTAAATAGTAGTATTATTTATTTTATAAATCTGAACCGATCTACAAGCGATATTTTAACGTAAATCCCATACTCTGAAAAAGCCCTAGAGACTGAGAAAGAGACTCCTATAATTGCCATAGATAGGATTATTATCACATTTGAAAGTTTATAATGGGAAAACAAGATAACAAGAAAATTTAGACGAATGTGTGACATGAATATTTGAAGCCCTGAGGAAGTCGGCAAAGTTGACGAAACATTGGCTGATGAATAAAAAAGTCACGCATAAAAACTTGTACTTATTTTCCCATTATAAACTTTCAAATTCATACAAATTATGGACGGAAATGATAATAATAATTATTATCACATTTGTCATAAAAATCCTCATGGCAAATTATTTGCCTTTGTCTTTAATTCCAAGCTCGGGAAAGGGTTTGAGAGCTTTCTCAGTATTAAAGTGTGGTGATGGAATATCATTCACAACTTTTACTACAAATGTTGAAGATTCCTAAGGCTCAGTAATTTCCTCCACGATTTTCCTATTATATTTTATATAAACGACCTCATTAATCTAACATCAAATCCTTTTCGGTGTTACTCGGTCGCACCCTTCACGGTGCTTCCGAATAATTGCACTAATGTTGCTTCGTCAATCAACTTTGATTTTAAGTCAAAAGAAAAACAGGGATCTCAAAATTTAGCTGGATTTATTAAAGAAAGACTCAGTGTTTTCTGATTTCTAGGAACAGAGATTATAATTTTATATAAATATTATTATTGGATAAACCACTCTGATGATATGGGATAATCTGTCCATGCTGGACGTCTCAATCGCGACTGACCTCTCTTGGAATGAGCACATTCTTTCTGGTAAAATCTGCCACAAGGAAGCATGGCTTCAAATTCAGAACCATACGATTTTTGTATTGCGTCTTTTTGTTAAGTTTAAACTTTCTAGTAGTCCGTGGCGTTAGCGACAAAAAATACCAAAACATTTCACTTCCGACAACCAGTATGAAATTTTGTAAAGTACTTATACACATATCAAAGAACAATAAACCACCGGGAGACAATCGATCTGACCTTTGGATCTCCTATGATGACGTCATCAAAATGGCCTCTTCGAATAACTCGAAAAAGGTCTATATTTTATAAATAACCGACATATATTAAATTGAAAAGGACAAAATTTCCAGTAGATTAAAAAAAAAAAAAGAAAATTGGTCCAGTAGTTCGATTTTTATGGGGATCCAAAAAACAGCCCCCACTTATGAATATCCCAAAAATTCGCACTTTTTTCGATTTCTTCCCATTTTGACCATGAAGGAGCACGTTTTTGACAAAGACAACTATTTACATTTTTAAACTAGATTAAATTTGCTACAATTATTCGAACAAAGTTTCATCTTAATTGGATAATGGTAACCAAAGATCAGATAGATTGTCTCGGTTTATTCTTCTTTGATATGTATATAAGTACTGTACAAAATTTCATACTGTTTGCCGGAAGCGAAATATTTTAACGCTAAGGCCACGGACTATATAGCAACCGCACGCTTATAAAAAATTGCCAAATCACCAAAATCTGCGTCGAGCGTCCTCAAAAAGATTTGCTTTTTCTCAAATTTTATTTTGTTAATATACTCGAATGAATAAATGAATTGTATAATTTCCGAAATTCTTGATTTAATGGAAATTTGTCTCTTGTATGAGAGCACTCTTTTTCATTGGAAATTATTGAACAAAACACTTGCGTGAGTGTTTGTTTTGTAAGATTATTTTTAATGATTCTTTATCCAGAGAGTGTTCTCCAGCTTTGTTATCAGTTTACTGGTTTCAATTTCCTTTCTCATTTGTTTCAGATGGTGACAACAAATCACAAGCATATCAGCTATCAGCTTCTATCAAACAAAGGTAAATAAATACACCATTTTTATTTTCCATCTTTAGCTACAATTCTTTATTTATAATTTGAATCGAATTATTATTATGTTGTTATTAGTATTTTGACATACCAAAACGAGAATAAAATCTTTTCTTATCAAGAACGTTCATTCTATAATAAAATATAAGTAGACTATTTTCTAAGTTAAAAATTAAAAAAAAACTATTCACTATACGGGAATGGTGTTATATTATATCTATATAGGATACTATTTCTAAGCTTACATCAGAAATTGTCTATGATCTGACAATTATTTTAACGTTCATCCCCAATATTATTTCACATAAAGAAAAAGTATAAAATTAAAAAAAAAAAAAAAAAAAAACGCTCTAACTTTAGCTTTTGTCATTTTTTGTCATTCTCATCCTACAATTTATTTATTTATTTATTTAGCTGGTTTAGCTAGTTTCAAGATGTCCAATACAATTAAATAAAATTAAAATAAATAAAAAATTTAAAAATAAAACACGCTTTTTTAAAATGCACTAAAAAGCAGGATTTTTACTCTAAAAATCCCCATATTCCTTTGACTAAAAAAGGCATATACGGCTTTAAGTTTAAATTTAATTAAGCTAAGTACTGTCGCTTTTATTAATTAGTATAATATAATTTTTTGTGTATTGAAATTTTTTTGTACATTTTTAAATAATATTTTTTAAAAATACATTTTTTATATAATTTCATTCGAAAAAATTTCAGAATGTAAATGATAATAAAATTACTTTGTATATTGAATATTGGATTAGTTATATTCCCACCAAATAATTGATTAATTTATCAAAATATTTTAATGAGACAAGAAACCAGAATCAATCCATGAAATAAAATGGAAATAAAGCATTATAAAGCTTTTGTTTAAAAACCGCTTCCCTTTAATGCTAACTAATAATTTGAGATGTGTGCTTTTTGAATCCAGCTTTCCATGAAGAATTCAAAAACAAATGATTGACTCATTAGATCGTAATTTGGAATTATCATTCTTTTTTTCTCGTTATTTTATGCTCAGTTTTTTTTGGCTCTCTATATGTATAAGTAATTTGTAAAAAATTTAAGGATTTTGTTTTCATTGCCATATGATATTTCAAAAAACTGTTTTTTTTCATCTGTAATTTCTTTACTTTTTATCACTCAGAGAAGAATATTTATGTAACGTTCATTTGTTTAATTCATCGTAAATAAATATATATTGAAGGAGACAATTAAAGAGTGTGTCTTCTGCTGGAATTATAAATTTTATTTATTTATAACGAAACTATAGTTTCGAGGCCTTTGCTCTCTTCATCAGTCTATTACAATTGATTGACAGAAATTAATTTAATAATTAATTTATAAATTAATTCCTGTGAATCAATTGTAATAGATTTTTTAGACTGATGAAGAGGGCAAAGCCCTCGAAACTATAGTCTCGTTATAAATAAATATCATTTATAATTCTAGCAGAGGACACACTCTTTTATTGTCTCCTTCAATATATAAAAATTCTGCTACTCTCGGCACAAAAACTTTCAATTTAATAAATATATCTATATATATAAAATTTAGGTTTTGTCTGTACATTGCTCCAAAATTTTGGTTGCACACGTTTCAAGCAAAGTTATGAACGAAAACACCTCAACAAAATGTCTGTTTCAGTGGTTTCCGAAAAGTTGCTCACGATTCACGTAAAGACGGCTAAAGGGATGATTATGAAATTTCATATTTACATCAGATGTCCTCTAAATTACGTTTTTAGCTATATAACGTTTTGATATTTTGACCCGAGAAGGGGGTTTGGGGGTGCGCACGAATAAAAATTATCAAATAACTCCTAAACTATTAACCCTATGGCAAATTTTATAATGAACAAAGTTGTAGGGGATGTGATTTCTGACAACTTTTGTTTAAAAAAATTTCCCGAAAAAGGGCGGGGGGTGAAAAAATATAAATTCTTGCCCTTGGAGTTAACTCAACCAAATTTTGTATACATAATCTCTGGGCCTCTAGAGAGCTAGAAATGCAAAAACTAACCACCCAAAATGGGGGAGAGGGTCAAAAAATTAAAATTCTTTCTCTTGGGCCAAATTCAACAAAATTTTGTATATATAATCTGTGGGTCAGTAGAAGGCTAGAAATGCAAAAACTGGATGCGGAGGGTGGGTGCGGGGGTGGAATGGTGGTGGGGTGGGGAGTGAGGCGGAGTAGGGTTGGGGTGCAGGGGGTGGTGCGGGTTGGAGTCCAGGGGGCATAGTGTGGCTGGGGTTCATGGGGCTAGGCGGGGGTGTGGTAAGCAGGGCTGGAGTCCACGGGGTGGGGTCCGATGTGGGTGGGGTGAGTGTGGTGGTGTGGCGGCGTGGGTTGGGAACGGGTGGATGTTGCGAGGGTGGGGGTGCTGGAGGGGTTTTGGGGTGGGGGTGATGGGGGTTAGTGGGTTAGGGTGCGGAATGGAGTGTTGGGGTGGTGGTGTGGGCTCGGGGGTTGGGCATGGTGAGGGGGTGGGGTGGGGGTTGGGGTTGGGCATGGTGCGGGGGTGCTTAGTGGGTTTCGGGGGGTGTGGTAGGTGGGAGTCGGGGGTGAGGGTGGGGTTCGAGGGCTGGGGTCCAGGGGGTGTGTCTCCTGGCTAGCAAGAGGGCCGCCGAAGGCGGGCCTTACAGCTAGTATATATATATATATATATATATATAGGAGAGGGTTGGTGGGGCGGAGACAGAATTATTGAAGAAGGGAGGAGAGAGTTCAGGGAGTGAAGGTTGATCGGTGGCGAAGGGTGGATAGGTTTATAGGTTTTGTGGGAAGGAGGGTGATCAGAGGCGGGGGATGGGTCCCGGCGGTGGAGAGAGGGTCGGCGGTGTGAAGAGTTGTCCAAGGTAGATGAGGAAGAGGGTTCAGGGGGCGAAGTCCTTTGGCTAGTAAGAGACCTGTCGCAGCTAGTATATATATATATATATATTTATATACAACAATTTTAAATAACTTATACGTAATTGATGACTTGGAAATATCGTTTTAAGCTTTCTCGATTGCCCCTTAATGTTCTCTTCAATAAAATACTTTGAATCTTCTATGGTTGCATAACTTCTCGGGGTGTGGCTTTTCTTATTGACAGCTTTACGGTAAAGAATATTTCTTGATGATTTATGAGGTACCTAAGTCATCCACCCTTGTAGAAATCGAAATTTCTCTAAACTATCAAATGTATTTCGAATCCCACCACTTTTAAGTAACTTAATTATTTAGATAGTTAATTAAATCAAAAAAATAAATTTTGAATAATTTAATGAAAAACGAGTCCCTTGTTTTGAAAATATTTTTACTTTTTCCTCAAATAGAATAGAATTTTATATTTTTAAATTTTTTTTAATTTTTTTAAAATTTTCATTCAATCTTTAATGCCCTTTTAGTAAATTGCGAGAATCCATTTTGACTTAAAAAGACATTGAGTATTTATTTATTTATCTGAATGTAATATTTAGTTTATTTTCTCGATGGCTCTTAAATATTTAAATTTGTTCCTAATCTTTCAATTGAAATTAAAAAATTAATTGAATTCCCTCTTTTAATCATACACCTGAAATAACATTTAAACTTTTTAAAAGGATTAGCTGGCTACATTAAATAAAAAATAAAAATAAAAAAAAATAAAAATTTATAACCAAACAAAACAAAAAGTTTTCATCAAATTACTACTTCTAGGGCATTTAAAAATAATTTTCTTTTTTCTCTTAAATTAACTTTTTTTTTTTTTTTTGTTAAATTGTTAAATAATCTCTTTTCCTCGAGCTCTTCATTGAAAGAGGCTCTAGTAAATAAATTCATCATCCTGTTTCGTGGATGATGAATGAACCCTTTGACATTCAGCTACAATATAGTTAACATAGTCAAGGACAAAATTGTACTTTGAATAGAAAAATGTTTCAAATAATAATTGATCAACGGGATTGACAAATTACTTCTAGTTGTGACTTTTTTTATGACAATTTGAATTAGACCTTTAGAAATGATAATGAAAAAAACTTTCTATTTTTAAATATTATTTTCAGGTATAATAAATAGTTGCATAAATCAACAATATTTTCTTATAATTATTAGATCAATATATATATCCATACTAAAGAGTTTCAGCAGCTTCTGCTTATTCTCGTAGGCCATATAATATACTCTTAACGAGTTTAACCGTTGTATTTTTAAGGAAATAAATGGTTCCATTTCTCACTATCTCTTTTAGGTGTTCCCAATCAATTCCTATTGGAGTCAGATGAATGCAAAACAATTGAAATTGGAAAAGCTGTATATAGACCAACAAATAAGGTATCAGAAGAAAAAATACTCCATTCTTGGTCTTCCCCTTCTCCCTTTCTTTTTCACTTCGAAATCTTAAAATATCCTCTAAAAATTCTCGGTCTAATAAATTTGTCACGTGTGTTTTTTTAAGGTCGCTGTTTTTATAAATCGACTCCGTAGTATTATTTTGTTCGATATTCATGGGAATGATTTATCCCGGTGGAGACATGTTCTTTAACAGGCATAAATTTTATCCTGGTCAAAAGAAAGGAAATCTATTAGGCGAACTGTAAAAACGTGTGTACCGCCTATATCTCAGCAATAAATAAGTCCTGAAGCAATAAAATTTGAACCTTAAGGACGTAATATAGTTCAGATCCAGTTTGCTCTTTCACCTACTCTCACATGCGCAGAAAGGCAAAAATATTTTCCCTGCGTCGGCGTCGTTTCTCGGATCTGGCAACATTGCATTCTTACCGACGCTATAAGACAAAGAATAAAAAAAAACAACAATTCATGAAAAAGCTCAATGCGAAATTCCAGATGAGAACAGTATAGTTAGGTTGAGAGAATTAGCTAAAAATCTCTCTCTATCAGCAGCTGCATAAGCTTTTTAGATATGTAAAAATTGAGTGATTTTAGTGAGACGTTGCCAAGTCGCCGTCTCTCATTTGGCATGCCATGAGAGAAAAAACTAAAACCATCAAAAGTACTAAGCTTTTAACATTTTTCATACAAAACGAATACCGCTTGATATAATTATTTTAAGAGAAAAATATTTGTTATATCTTCAGTTAATGATTCTCAGTTTTTCAAAATAATTTAAAGAAAATTACGATTGTTATTTAATGAAACAGTCGCTTTAACATTAATCGGGATAGGATTCGCGTGTTAAATATGCAAATTTCAAAGGTCAATATTTACAAATTTAGTGCCCCAAGAATTATTGAAAAAAATTTCTAACTATAAAGGACACTTATAAATAATATGTGTATTCAAAGTTTTAAAAAGATTGCAAGAAAATTGATTTATTAGGGAACGTCCTTAAGCAAAGTAGGTATTGTCTAGAAATACAGAAGTTATTAATTCAACGGAAGTAGTCTTTTACTTAAGACGTTTCTAGAGTTAATGATCATTTCAGTAGTGATAAGTGAAAGTCGAGTGATGCACATATTCTATATATTTTTTATTTACAATAGAGTAATTAAATCAACAAATGTTTTCGATATTTTTATGTCTGTATTCTTTTTTATGTCCGAATCGTTATGTAAATTCTCGTGTACGCTAAAGGATCAGCGTGTATTTTTACTTTTTTAGTTTAAAATATTTAAAAATAAATATTTGAAAATGCAAATTAGAAGCTTAAGACGAGAGAGAAAGAGTTAGAAAGAGAAAGAGAATAAGAGGATTATTGTTAATAAAGAATTGCTAGCAGATTGAAATAGATCAAATTATGAAATATTTATTTATTTATTTAAGCTTTTCTTTGTAAAATAGTAATCTATATCAATGGAAACTTGTTTATTTCCATTTAATTAATTCAGCAAGGAATGAGCATTTATTACTTACCTACAAGTAATTGAAATAAAAGATATTAAATACAATTTTAATCAATAAGTTATACTTGACTAAAACACATCTAGATAATGAGTATTTTATAATTCATTAGTTCATGTATTCTCTTGCCACACTGGGTGCATTCACGAACGAATTGTTATTATCAGGCTCAATCCTTACCCCCTATCTCGACTCATTGTCCAATCAAAGAAACGCCTCCACTCTTTCCCTATTTTATAGATGATATCATGACATGTGCTCTGATAAAATAAAATAATTAATTCCTTTCAAGCCATACTTAGTGAATTCGATTCCATTAAAAAAACAAACTTCGATTGACATAAAGTTTTTGACTTGACTCATGTTAATGTGTAACAAGGAAACCCCAGTATGTGAAAAGTATGGTGAATTAGTGACAGTCCAACACATTTTAATTGAATGTGTTTATTTGGAAAATGCAAGAATAAAAATTGACCTACTAAGGATATGAAACAAAGTTTAAGCACCAAGTCTGGGACTGAAAGTACAATAGAATTTTTAAAGGAAGTGGAATTATATAAGTGCATTTAAGTTTATATATATATATTTTTTTTTTTGTTTTTTTTTTGTTTTGTTTTTTTGTCTTAATGTATATCCAAAATGAAATGTTGTAATAATAATTGTATCTTGAAGGTGGTCGTTGATGGTCATAGAAGCATAAAAAACGACCTTAAATAAAGGGGGAAAAAAAGTTTTTTAAATAGTTTTCTATCTAATTTGTAGATGCTATCCTGGTATGTGGTTTGATAAATTAAAATCTAAACATTAAAATTACACGTTATATGTATTTATTTTTCACAAACTCAAAAAATGTAATAAAAATTTAATGCAATCATTACATTCAGACGACTGTGGGTCAGTGGTATGAGTGTCAGGACGCTGTCCTGAAGTATGCTGGTTCGAGACAGAGTCACGGCAGATATTTGCAGTCGCCTCCTCTTGGAAAGCAATGGCAAACTAACAATAGTATAGTTGCTTAGTCAACCTCTCCAAACTAGCCGTTCGGAACCGGCGTTAAAAAGTAGGTCCCGTATATTTGTGTAAAACAGCTAAACACACTCAGGACAGGTATATGTGGAGAGGTGCCGAAACGTCAGGGAGACCTGATATGGGACTTAAAGAAGTTACGTTCATAAGGATCGAATTTAAAAAATTAAAAATATTTTTTTATAATGAGCTCAGAAATACTCCTGTATAAAGATCTCTCTAATTAGAATTATACTAAATTTCTTAAAATTTAATTCGCTTTGAAATGGCTTATCCGCCTCTAAATAGTCGATTTTTAGGCAATTTGTGTACATGTCTATGTTTAAAACTTGACCGACCTATATCTCTTTTTTGTTATATAATTTGGCAGAGGTGACGTTTGGTGAATTTTCATCTAGGGGATGCTGTCCAAAAAATTACTATTCATTTTTTGAAATTTTATTTTAATTTTTGCTTTTGTTTTGTAAATTTCATCGAATACGGCATCATTTTCGTTTTTTTCAAATTTTAAAAAAATCTATTTTGGGACCTTCTCCCCAAACGAATATTGCTTTGTGAGAGTGAGGGTAGGAGTCAGAAATTAAATCTAGTGACTTGAACTCAACAGTCCCTGAGATGGACCATCTTCCACAATGAATGAGACTGTCCTATAAAAAATCTTCAATTCTTCCTAATTCGATTGCTATATAAACAAGCTATGACTTGTCAATAGCACTCTTAGTTATTTACGATCTTATATATTGAGAGTTCTTAGAAATGGATTAGTCCAACAATTATCGAATCATATTTATTTATTCCTTTTATGTACTCGTATTATTACTATTTTAATAATTCCTCAACGAGAACAATTTTTATTCGACTAAAACTCGTCTTTTCTTGTCTTTGACATGCTTGAACTGAAAGATAAACCAGGCAGAGACTTGAAACATTCTATCCGCATCCTTTTGGGTAAAAGCTTTCAATTAATTGCCCCTTGAAACTATGCAACAATTTTATTTCATTACGAGAACCAATATACTTTTCAAAACAAAAAAATGTTTTTTATGGGAATATTTGAAATAATGGATAATAATTTGAAAATTTAAAGATCTTCCTGAAATTTTGAAGTCGACCTTATATATTTATGAAAATTCTCTAAATTAAATTTTAGAGATACACAGCATCCACAGCCTCCATGGACCGCACGCCACTGTTTGGCAGGTAGGTAATAATTTACATAATCTTATTTCAAAAATTAGTTTGAATGTCATTTTGAACGAAATTTAAATAACATCCTTCACCAAAGCTGTCAACGACAAAAGCGTTTCGTTTACGCCTGAAGGCTAGGCAACCTATAGTACCTTCATTTTATATTTAAAATTTACTGCTGTACAGATAATGTTTAGACAGTATATATATTTTCTTGTTTATAATTTGAAGGTACAATGACGATCCAAAAAATTTTCGGATTAGACGACCTATAGTCAATTCAGGATATTAGAACTTTTTTGTAAGATAAAACCCGTTGTTTTAAGCTTCCGTTCGAGCGTAAACCGGGACCATATATTGTCGATACAGTTGTCTATCTCTTTCTCTCTCTGTCAGAAGTAAGCTAAAGAAGGTATACATTTGAAATTTACAAGTTATATGTATTTATTTTATTAGTAGTATCCCCTTTGTGTAGTTATAATCTAAATTCTAAAATATTAGGTTTTCATAAATTAAGAAATCCAAATCCATGTCTATATTTAAAACAAACACTACTTGTAATTTACAATTAAATAGCATCCCCATAAAACAACTATCGAAATTCAGCTATCTGGGCGTGGAAATTTCAAGCAAAATAAATGTAAAAGACGAAGTGAAGTCGCAAGTGTTTAAAGGAGGAAAAATTTCCGGCTGCCTTATTTATAATTTAATATGAAAGAACAAATTTTTGTCCCCGGAAAGCAAAACACGCATTTACAAATCATGCGTTCGGCCTGTAATAACATATGGTGCCGAAGCAAGGGTGGATACAGTTCTACTACTCCGAACAACCGAAATGAGAATTGTAAAAATCATACAAAGGAAGACGCTACGCGACAGAATCTACAGTGAAGAACTAAGGAAGCGAAGTGGGATAAAAGATATAGTTGAATGGGTTAATGATCGAAGGCGATATTGGGCCTGAAGAATGCCTGACGACCGTCTCCCGAAGATTGTTCTGAATAACCGCCCAGGGGGTACAGAAGCAGGGGCAGACTAAAGAAAAGATAAATATAAAGCTACGACCCAGAAGGCTGGAACAAATTGGATTTCGTTCGAACGTAAACTGGAACAGGAAGAAATCCAAAGCTTCACTCAAATATTCTAAAATTTAGTTTAATTGAAAAGATTTTGTTTTGTCAAGAGTAGCAGAGTTGTTTTTCGATATTTATTCTAAAAGGTTTTTTATGGTTTCTATATATAGGTATATGTAATGAGATCACATTAATAATAGTCATTAGACAAATAAATATGGAACTAGATGAAAATGTTATGAATACCTACTGTTAGAATAAATTATTAAAAAATAAAATGTTTTGAAATTGCCCGAAACTATGTATAAAAATTGCCTGTGAGGTGAGAGTGTAACGACGGTTGTTATCATTGTTTTTGAGAGATTCTCATGAATAATGTATTTTGTTGTGTTTCAATTTTGTTTTATTTATTTTGTTTTATATTTTACAGACTGATAATGACACAACGTTATCGAAACGTCACTCAATGACTATAAATAATATTAAAAAATGATATTATGAAATACAATTGATATCCCCACCTATATTATAGCGAAATTTACTACTCCAAGTTTTGACTGTATAAAATATATTTTAACGCTTTTATAAAAGTATTTTGTATTTCAAAAAGTACTTCCGAAAAAAGTATTTTGTATTTTATATTTTAACAATTGATAAAATTATTTTCTATTTCAAAAAGTATTTCCGAAATAGATATTTTGTGCTTGAAATACATTAGATGAATTTAATATAATTACTGTGTATAGTATCCCCTCCACTGTATTTTTCCTAAGGAAATATTTCACAGGAGTGGTTTCCCATTGACTTCCCTTCAAGGGATCAGATTATCTTCTTCTTCATCAAGTGCCATACTCGATTCGGAGTGTCGATGAATACTATGCCATATTCGATTCGGAGTGTCGATGAATACTATGGAGGGTGTCCTCTCCATTGTAATTTTCATGGAGAAATATTTCACAGGAGTGGTTTCCCATTGACTTCCCTTCAAGGGATGAGATTATCTTCTTCTTCTTCAAGTGCCATACTCGATTCGATGATTACTATGGAGAGTGACCTCTCCATTGTAATTTTCATGGAGAAAACTTTCACAGGGGTGGTTTCCAATTGCCTTCTCTTGAAGTAATCAGATTTTAGCCGGTCAAATATATGCAGCGAGTCGGGCTTGAACCCACACTAGCTTGATTAGAAGGCATGTTCTTGAACCACTCAGCCAACCTGACTCCTGATAGATTATAGCCAGTCAAATATTTGCAGCGAGTAGGGCTTGATTACAAGACAGAAAATGTATTTCAGTAATTCGCTACTTTTTTAAAAGTATTTCGACCAATTCTGCCTTGAACTCCTTCTACTGGTGCATGTAGTCTTCGAGAATTTTTCATTATTAGTTAATAAGCGATGTAAAGGGATTCTGGGTGTGCCGGGCATCTGGGAATCCGAATCATTCGTAGGCATTGTTGGAGATGTCAAAGGAAATTTATTCATTCGTCATGTCAATGCCGTGATCGGGCTATTGTTTTACCACCCCGGGGCGGTGCGGGGCAAGGGTAGTTCGGCGCGCGCAACCCCTTCGGCCCCGCGCCTTCCTTCAGGAATACCCTGGAAGCGGCTGGCCGGCCGGCGCCCGTGTCGCGTTCAGTCCGGCCGCGGCGGCATCCCGAGTCGGTCCCGGGAATTCCCCGATTCTTTTAATAGCGCCCACGGGAGTTCCTACACAAACACTCGCCTCACGATCCAGCTACTCGTCGGCTACTATTTTCTCTACTCTACTTTCTCTTCTTCTTTATTATAGTGTTGGCTAAATTTTTTTCTTTTTCTTCTAGCGTGTGTGTGGGTGTTCTAGAAATTTTTCTTTACCTTCTTTTTGTTATTCTTAAATATTTTAAGAATTTTGACTACTTTTTTTTTAATTTTATTTTGAAGTGAGTGTGCTTGCCAAGAGGAGTTTCGAGCGATTGCCGCTTGGAAAAAAACAAAACAAAAACAAAAACTCGCGCGCTTACCTCTTAAGGTAAAGACGCCTTTATTTCTTTTTTACTTAGCTCTTTAACTTGTTTTCCTCTCATTTTCTTCTACTTTTAGACTAAAAATGCCTTTTAGAATTAATCGTATATTTTTTCTAACAATCTTGGACAGTTGTAGAAAAACTTTTAAAGCTTTCTATGATTAATAATTTCTTTGACAAATGAGAAATTCCACTCTCTTCAGCTTTACAATTTGTTCTTGCTTAAGAAATTTTTTTCTTTCTCTATAATATAGATGGGCCTCCACATAATGAAATGTAAATATCGGTTCAAACGATATTCTTTATAATTTCTTTAAATTCTATAATCTATAGTGAATTATATTTAAAAAAAGACAGTATTTTTTAATTTAAAAAATTAAAAATAACCTTTATGCAGAGCTGTAGTGGAGGGTATACGGCGTATACCTTGTGGTTTGTTCTGATCAAATATCAAATACCCAGTGCTAGTTGAAAATTTAAAAAATTTTGAGACATTAAATTTTAAATCATTTTAAAATTATTGGATAAAAATACTTGGTAGGTTTCACATTAAGATTAATGTGAAACCTACCAAGTATTTTTATCCAATAATTTTAAAAAATGTTTCACCAAGTACCAACACCAAACTCCTTAAAAACTATTAAATCATTTTATTTTATTATTTTATTATAAATAGCGTCTACCCTCTGATTTTTACAATCCATATAGTGTACCTATACCTTGTGCTGATTCTACTACTACAGCACTGCCGTTTTGTAGTCATTATCTAAAATATTATATTTACATAAATTAAAAATCCAAAGTGTAATTAAAATATTCTAAAATTAAGTTTTAATAATTAAAATACAAAAATCAGGTCCCCAGTAAGTGACGTCTTTCCAATTCAGATGCAATATTAGACGATATATTGGTTATGAAAAAAGCTTTACATAATAAAAACCTAAAAAAATAAATTATATATCATTTTACACTGTTTCTTTCTAGAATTTGTCTGTACAGATGTACACTTGTCACATTCACAAAAAAAAATTCTAAAAGCCATTTTTCAATGGGGTTTTAATAATAAATATCTATAAAAAATTTCAATCAAACAAGAAACCCTATTTCTATATGTTGTATATTAATTGATATAAATACAACAAATTAAAATTAGGTGTACCTGCTATTCATTTTCAAATGTTTTTTCTTAAAAAATAAAGCTTTAATTTAATTTTATTTAAATAATAAAATTTTATAAAATCATTATTGATATTTTTACATCTTTGATGATAGAAAATCAACAATTTCACCCGAAATATTTAGAAAGGCTTGAATGAAAAAAAAAATTATTTATTCAAAACTACCTTTATACATATTATATTAATATATTAAGTTTTTTCTATCTCTCACGCTTATTATTAATATGCCTATCTGATTGAATATTTATTTTATTCGTCCTTGAGACTTATTTCTTCCCCTAGTTTGAATAGAATAATAAATAAATCAAGAATTATTGATAACATTTTTATGTTTAATTGTTTTTTATTGATTTTCTTTTATTATTTCTTAATCATTGCATCGAATAGGTGTTATATAATATAAAACATTAAAAATTCAATATTAAAAAAAAATCCTCACAATCTCTAATTTTTCCCTTATTTTTTTTAATACTACAATCAACTCTTATTCAATATAATTGTGAGGTATTTATTTATATTTGCTTTTATAAAAATTAACAGAAACAACATTATTTTAAAATCATTATTTGTGGAGTCAGATAAGCATGAGTTGGTTTAAAATTTAAAATAATTCCATCTATTTCATAAAAAATAAAATCACACACCCACTAGGTTAAAACATTTTTTTTTAATTTAAAAAATACATTCCAACCCATCGTTATTTTTTAGAATATTAATAGGAATTTTATATATATATATTTATAGTGTTTCTAAATGCACTCCGATTTCGTTCTCGTGAGCAATTTGAATATTTAGTTGGTTCCGCAGTTATATCTGACCTCCGACAATGAGGTTAGGAAGTTGCCGGTCGGCAGCTCGGAGGCTTCGAGTTAAACGTTCGCCAAACGAAATTTATTTTAATATTTATTAAACCACTGAATTGAGGATTTCATTTATAAATAAATATACTTACACTCTAATATTTATTATTTATTTAATAAATTAAAATAAAAGACAGCTTGTCTTTTGAATTCTTTAATTATTTTTGGAAGTTTTGATGATGTTTTGATTGTCGTCAAGTCTCAATATAAATCACATCAGATGTATTTGATTTATTATTTATTTTTTCGCATTTGACCCTTATTTTATTCTATAGCTCTATAGAATAATAAATAAATCAAAAATCATTGATATCAGCAGCGTCCAGTGTTCGAATATTTATCTAACTGGTTCTTCATGTCAAAAATATATTATAAATTACTTTTATTTGATCAATTTCTTATTTTTATGTCTAATCAAATTTTTTAAGTGAAAATATTGCAATTGCAAATTTTTTTTGTGGACTTTGAATCCGATGAGATTATTTTGAGTATTTATCTGCTATCTGTCTTCGGCTTAACAACTTATATTGTTTAAAAAGAACATTCATTTTTGTATGTTGAATTTTAAAAATGTATATTAATGAAATACTTAATTTTATGTTAAATATTTATTTCATCCTTGTGATCATTTTTTGATAAAAATTTAGATGAACTTGGTCTATAATCACTTAGGAAATAGAGGCCCAAATATTGGATAAGTATTCTAAATTGAATTAAACAACCATTTTTAATTAATAAAAAAATCACGAGAGTGTCTATTCTATTGGATCCAAAATGCTATAGATTTTCATTACATGGCAGATGGGTTATAAGACATATTCACATTCTCCAGAGAAGATTCTCATGATTTTTTCACTAAAATTTCACTATACCAACTACTACTGTCGGAAAATTCATTTTTTGTATATCAAAATTTAGATTTATATAAGATTGGAGTAATTTTCGGAGACCAACTGGTAAGTGAAATTGAGTGGATATCTATGAGGCAGTACAAAAAAGGAAGAAGATAATTTAGACTATCTTTTTATTCATAAAACTGACGTTTCGGAGGCTATTCCCTCCTTCTTCGGGGTTTTGAAAAGTCAGTGAAGGAAATCCATGCGATATTCCCCTCTGTCTACTCCTTCAGTGGCAGTAACAATAATATATTGTATTTCATTCTCAGCAGAATTATAATGTACTAGTAGTTTTTTTTTTTTGAACTGCCTCATCGATATCCACTTAATTTAGATTTATCATATAAAAAAATCTGATAAACCATATTCAATTAAATCTTATTCATGTATAACACAAGTGAGTATAATTATTTTTAATGGATTGTGAAATTATTATTAATATTATTATTATTATGTTGATACAATTTGATGGCTGTATATGTATCTATATAATTAAGTAATGGAGAGGGATTCAGCCAATGGGTAGCCTCTGCTGAGTTTTTTATTCAGCAGAGGCTACCCATTGGCTGAATCCCTCTCCATTACTTAATTATTTATTATTATTATTATTATATTTTTTTAACATTTAGTATTCTTTTCTTAGTGAAATTGTCTGAGGTTGGGATACCTGGAGTGTAGGGTCATATCTCCAGGATAAATATTTAAGATATTTAATTATTAGGTATTATTATTATTTTAAAGGCAGAAAATGAGCATCAAGAAAATGCAGCTCTTATAAGTAGACTTACCATAATTATTTTTTTCAAACTGGGACAATTTCGGTAGTTTTTTCAAAATAAAAAAATGAGCAGCTTCTATATGATTTTGAATTCCGATACCTACAATAGCTCAAGAACAGAAAGTCAAAAAATTCGTTTGTATCAATACATATTATGAACTGATTAGATTTGGGAATATCTGGTCCAAAATACAGAATATATTTTTTTGAATTTTTCTATTGTGATTTTAAGAGGACGTTATAGTGTAGACATAAATAAACAATTTATTAATAATTACTAGGGCAGCTCTAGTGTATTGAGTTTTGAAAATGTTTGCAATTTTTTTATTATTTAATGTTCGGGTGAGCGATTCTTTCATTATAATTATAATTATAAAGAGCGCGGAATGAATTAGCTCTCTTCCTTTAGAGCTAAGCTGTATTTCAACGATGCCAATTACAAGTTCAAGCCTATTTAGGACTATTAGAGATTAATTTTTTAATTTCTATTATTCTAGGAATGGCCTTTTGCACTCGGACCAAAACGATACTCGTTATAGAGAGAGAGCATATTCAATTGGACTTGATTAAAATTCAGACAAAAATGTACAAAAGAAATTACTTGTTGCGACTCTAACTATCAAGCGTATTGAGTCTTGAAAAAGTTTTTACTTTTTCTTCTATTTCTTTGTACTTTCTTTGTATTTCTTCCTATTTTTAATCGCTTCGAGAAATCCACTTTAAAATTTTGTTCACAATTAAGTATCTATGCCGAAACAGCACTTAATATTTTTTTTCAAAAACCGGGATAAAATAACAAACTGACCTAAACACCTGAACCATAATTTCAAACCGGCACACTCCAGGTCAAATAAATATGTATGAAAAGCCTACTTATAAGTCTTGACAGATATTCACCCAGGTCTCTCCAATCTCTAATTATTTATTTCCCAAGAAATTTTAAAATAATATTAAAATAATTTTTTAAATTAAGATAACTTATCTGAGTGTTTTTTGGCTATTACTAATATCATCATTTCAGCAAAGTAAATTTGGTATATAATCCAAAGTAATTTTTCGTCCATTCTGTCAGGATTTGTTTTAATCATATCTGAAAATTTTATTCTTCAAGTCATAAATGACGAAGCTTTGCTCTGATATTTTCGTTCTAATGTGGTTGACTCTGAACAACATGTTAACTTTGACTAAAGGTTTTCTACATTTGATTCAATCGCGAATCTAATAGATCTAGCGCTCTGGACTGGGAGATCGAATATATAACATCTGAGATTTCAAATTCACTTGGTGATCCATCCGAATGTCTAGCGGGCTATACGCGAAATGACGTTGGATTGTAGCTAAGTGGATCACATCTTTTTCTCTCTTGGTCCAGACTTAATACTCCGCAGACTCCAATAACGTAATCCGCAGTAGTCTCGCGAGATAAAAATATCTTTTTTCAAATCAGCGCGGTCAAAATAATCCTCGTTGACGTATCAATTATTCTTTGATATATTAATGAGGAAAATTAAAACGTTAACTTTGGTTGTAATTTTATATCTGAGGTCTGAAGTGCATTTCGGGATTTAATTTTTAATGTCTAATTTTATTTTCATAAATAAAGAATGTTGTTACCATTATTTTGTGGAATATTTTAGATGCTTGTTTTTGAGAGTCTAGTTATGTTATCAAATATTAACTGAAATATCTTGAATCGTCGGTTAAAAAGTTTAGATCCCTTCCAAGATATTTGAAATAAGAAACTTGTTGAACACTTTCCCATCCAGAAGTAGTTTCGAGCTCATTGGGCCATTTTCTAAAAAATGCTATTAAATTTGTTTTATCTCTGAAAATTTCCACATCAAATTCTTCTCTACTTTAGAGATAATAGGTCTTTTCTTACTTAACTCGACATTTCTCAAAAAACAAAAAAATAATTCATCAAATGTAACTACGTCGTTTATTGAATAATTTCTTTTATTAAAAATATTAGCTGCGACGTCCGCCTTCGGCGAGCTTCTTCCTACTCTTGCCTTCCTACACCTGCAACCACTCTCCACCCCGACGACCATGTCTTCAAAAGAGGCCCCCCTCTCCCGCATCTGATCACTGTCCACCACATCAACCCTCTCTCGACCATATTGCATAATTTCTTTTATCAAAAATATATTATTGGTATTGAAAACTGTTTTATATTCAAACAATATTCCACCTTCAATTTTTATGGGCTACATATTATTGACCTTTTCATCCTTTATAGTAAATTTTCTAATATAGTAAGGAACACAATAAATAGGCTATAACATTAGATTTGTTAAAACTCCATAAATATACACTTAAAACTTGCTTCACAAATTTGAAATAAAGTTCTTTTAAAAAATTGTATTCAAAAGTTCTGGTGTCCACTTTTTATTTATAAAAATAAAAATTTAATGTGGAAAGTGGAGTTCAGGGCTTAGTTGTTGTTGAGTGATTTCCCTACTTATATTTATCTCACTTAGAGGAAACAAAACAAAAATAAAAAATTAATAAAAAATATAATAAATCACAAATAAACAATTCGTGCAAATTTTACTTACTAATTAGACTGAGAAGTGAGACGATTATTTATTTATTGAGTGAATATTGATGAAGCAATCCAAAAATGAAGATTATTTATACTATCTTTTTATTCATAAACCGACGTTTCGGAGGCTATTCCCTCATTCTTCAGGTTTCGAAAAGTCAGTGAAGGATATCCAATGCGACATTCTTCTCATTGATTTCCTTCACTGGCTTTTCAAAACTCTGAAGAAGGAGGGAATAGCCTCCGAAACATCGGTTTTATGAATAAAAAGATAGTATAAATTATCTTCTTTTTTGGACTGCCTCATCAACATTCACTCAATTTCACTTATCAGTCCGTCTCCAAAAATTACTTCAATCTTATTTATTTATTTATTTTATCGAAATTAACCAATTATTTTACTAATTTTAATTGAATAAAGTGAAACATAACACAAAAACTCTTATAAATGGAAGGAATCATCATACTTCAGATACTATTGATTAATTTAATTATTTCATTGAAATAAAAAAATATTTATTCACATAATTAAATTATTACTGAACATGAAAATTGCTTGGAAAAACATGTTGATCCAAATAATGCAGAGATTTTTTTTTCATAAAAATAAACGAAACAAGTCACAAAAGAATTGTTAGCGTTTGTAACTTTGTAAATATTTAAATCCGAAATTCCTCTTTGGCCAAATATAGAGCCTGACTGAGAGTTAAAAATGAAATGCGAATGTCGATTTTATCTTCGTTTTCGGAAGTTTAAAAATAAACTTTAGGGTAACTCGGAATAACAGACAGTCTCTTTTGAGAGTCCATAGTTTTTAGAGAATAAATTAATTTAAATATTTTGAAAGTAAGACTTTCATACTTACAATGATGATTTGGAAAGGTTTTTGGTTTGGATTTCTCAGGATTATGTTTTAGATTGTTAATGATGCAAGAAGATGGACACTTAGGTGTAGCATCTATAAGTCCTGGATGACACTTGCATTTCTGAAAGGAAGATTGTTCTTGGGAAGGATTTCTATGCACTTGTCTTAATAAGATCTTAAGTAGTCGACTATTGTAGAACTTAGAAATTTGCTTTCTAAGTCGCCATGTTACAGACATGTTTATGCGTTAGTATGAAAATTGATTGCAAAATAATTTCATTTTTTTTTTTTAATTTAACTAATGAAGTTTTCTATATAATTCCAGTATGAGCTCAGAGAGTGCTGACGTCATAGCATTGAACGTCGAAGGTGTATGCTTTTGTGAATGAAAGCAGAAAGTTCATGCTTTAGAAGGCAAGGGACTAAACAATTAATAATAATAATGACCTTGTTGCTCAACACTGATTTTTCAAATAGGGTATATCGCTAAAATGAAGCTTTAAGTGGATTATTGATTGTATGTCATTAGAAAATATCATTATAATTTTAAATAATGAGAAATTCAAAAATGATTCACAAAAAAGAAATAAAACAAAATTGAGTTTTGAATTCGATATATTTCGGAGGTGAGCCCATTCTTTGACTCCTGATGATGGGCATCATCAGGAGTCAAATAATGGGCTCACCCCCGAAATATATCGAATTCAAAACTCAATTTTGTTTTATTTCTTTTTTGTGAAACCTACCTCGCATCTTGCTCAAGTTTTATTAATATATTAAAATGTTTCACCTAGAACCAACACCTAACTCCTTAAAAGTTATTAAATATTTTTCACTGTGAATTCATCTAGCTATTATACATATATTAATATATTGAATTTAAAATATTTGTATATATTTATTTTTGTGAATCCATAAATCTACACTTTGAATACATCAGAATAGAATGTTATTTCATTTGAAATCAACACTCCTCTATTTAAACACATCTAGTGTTGTCTGCTTTCCAAAAAAATTTTTAGGGGATTAGTACTACTATCTTGTGATTTTCTTAATGGAAAAAATTTTTAGGCCTTTTTCATTTATATCATTTTTCCGACTAAGCCAAAGCGCTTATTTATACAATTATGTAACAAAAACATAGCTCATGTCCCAAAGTTGGAAATCACTTTATTTCGAAATAGAAAAAAAAATTAAAATCCAAGTGGGAGAGTTTATAAATGCGATCTGAAACAAAGTTTCCTTTCTCAGAGGGAAAGTCAATCGTATGGAGAGATTGCTTTTGGTTTTATCAAGAAAATATAACATTAATGTGCAGCGTATAAATAAACACTTTTGTACCAAATTTCGGCTCACCATTGCAACCATTCAAGAGTTTCTCATAAACAATTTTTTTACATTTTTCATTTAGAATATCGGAAAAATTACGTAGAATCAGTCCATTAATGAATTGAATTGAAAATAGTTAGTGTTTAATAACGCAAACTATGTGGGAATTTTAGATACAAGTGAAAAATATCCTATAGATAGAGCCGAGATGAGGAGAGTGGTTCCATAAAACTAATCTTAGGACTGTATGTCGATGATGACTAATAGTTCATTAATTTGAACAATCGTTAAATCGACTGAATCTTCTATTTTTATTTTTTTGGCAATAGATGGCTGTATTCTTTAACCTATCCTAGGTCAACAGGAGTCAAAGAATGGGCTCAATTCAAAACTTAATTTTTGTTTCATTTCTTTTTTGTGAAACCTACCTCCCATCTTGCTCAAGTTTTATTATTATAAAAATATTTAAGTTTAAAAAAATTTATTGAATTTTTGTGAAACCACTTCTTGAATCCTTCAAAGTAAATTAGCACAGGTCTTGAAAAAGTTTGTTTTTTCTTCTTAATTGTAAATTTCAATAATGGTCTATTTACCATAAACGAGAAATGATACCTACAAGTACATATGTTATTATTCTCATCTCATCTCATCACATTATTTATTTTTCTATCTGCTTAACTGGCTCGAGATTAGGAAAAAAACTTAATTATGAAATAATGCTTATTACTAAATTCTTGAAATTCTGTAGCATAGAGAATAATGAAATAAATTTTCATAAAATAAGAAGAATGTTTAAATTAAATTTAATTTAACCATAAACACAAAATTCCTAGAGAAAAGATTTAACTATGAAATCTTTTTAGAAATCTCTCGTTCAGATTTAAAGTAGATATTCCTATCTTTTTCTTCCATTAGTTCTCGATTGCTTCCAGTTTATTATTCATAATCTCATTTCTTTTTTACTTTTTAAAACTGATTATTCTATTTTTCAAGCAATATCTGATGTTGCGATTTGTTCTGGTTAATTTTCAGAAATGACCTCCACTTATAAAATTAAAATTATTTATACTTTGCTCTTCGTACTCTTTCTTCGTTTTCATACTCGATTCCGAGCGTCAGCGATTGCTATGAAGAATATCATTTCCATTGTAATTTTCCTGTGGGAATTTTTCACAGTAGTGGTTTCCCATTGCCTTCCCATGGATATACTGAGGCACCTTGCAATTATTAAAAAATAATCAAAGAAGCCGTTTTCGAGAAAATTCAAAATCCCAAAAATCTTCAAGTAAACATGTTCTTCCGGTCTTTTGATTTTAACCAAAATCACAGGTCCTCCAGACATCAATATAACCTAACTACAACAAATTAACAAACATCAATACAAATCATCTACAACAATTCAACAAATATTAAAAAAAAAAGAAAAAAATAGAAATGTATGCTCATTAACAACACGACCATAGATTTCTATCAAAATACAAAATGTAATTTATTAATTTAGCTTAAAAACCCTATATGGGCGCTAAATTGGATTTTAAGTCTTTGGCTTTCGGGGACCAAAATATTGGGGTTTTTTGTTCTAAATCCAGTTTCTAACGAATAAGGGCATTGGTTCCTTCTAGCTAGAAGTGATAAAGTAAAATTACTTTTTTCACCTACGAAATACTATAGAAGCTCTCAAATTATTACTATATCAATACACCGGCGGGTCAATCAACTTCTTCCATATTATATCTAATGTCATTACATGACATAGAATATACGTGAAAGTAAAAAAAAGACCTCATTTAGGAAATGAAGAAAAAATAGATAGATACAAGGACCAGTTGAGGAATTTATCCCTGGATTTCACGATTTTTTCCTCAAATTTATTTTTTTTGGGCACACAAAATTTGTTTTCTTCCAACCCTTTCTTACTATTACAACACTGGTCTATCTTTTTTATGTTCAAGTAAATAGTTATCAAGTCAGCCTCATAAGAGTTTTTTCGTCCATACTCGCGTTCATGTAAATATTGTAGGTTTCTCAATACAGGCAAGTCCTATTCAAGAAAAGATGTAATTATTATTATTTCATGGATTTCCGATCATTAAATAATTCTCAAATGAAAAAAGCGATCAATTTGTTATTGATAGGTCCTTTTCGACTATATCTTTGCGTGACCTAAGAAAACGGAACCTAATAAATAATAACAATAGACCCTTTTAATGATTAAACAGAATTAAAAGAAATATCAATAAAACGGTTCAAGATTTTTTTCCATGATAGAAAAAATATAAAGGAATAATACAAAATTGACATATTTTATTGTTTTTATTTATTTTTAATTCGTTAAATAAAAATAACAATATTTAATAAAATTTTGATCATATAAATACAAATAAATTAGGTGTTACATTATGAAACCTAGAATGAGATGTCTATCTCAACCAAAACATTCTCTGAAAAAACAGGCTAAGTTCGAAAAATTAGTGAAATCCAGTGTGTAGCCAAGTTAAATTCTCCAAGAATAATTAAGTTGAGAGATCTGGTATTTTTTCAACTTGATTATTCTTGGCGAATTTTTTCTTGGCTACCCACTAGATTTCACTACTTTTTCGAACTTGGCCTGTTTTTTCACAGAATATTTTGGTTGAGATATCTCTTTTTTTTGTTAGCTATGAGGAAGCCCGTTGGTCCAAAGGGCTAGAATTTTCATTTTGGGTTGTTAGTTATTGCATTTCTAGCCTTTGAGGGCCCACAGAATATGAATAAAAAATTTGGTTGAGTTTGGTCCAACGGGCTAGAATTTTCATTTTTGACCTTACCCCCATTTTGAAGGGGTTGAAAGATAGAAAGTTTTGATTTGTGGATTTTTTCCTTTGTTTGTGTCCCAAACTCTACTAGAACGCGAAATTTCATGATGCTGGGATGATTGGAAGTACCCTATAGGTTATGATGACCTGACAGTGAGTGAGTGAGTGCCAAAATTAGCTATTTTCTCAGGTCCATATCTCAGAATCTATTTAAGCTACTATATATTATTGAAATTTGGTACTCTCATCAAAATGGATTACATTTGTATAATTTCAGCTCTGTATCTCAAATGAATTCCGAGCTGCAGGGGGTCGAAATTGGCTCGAAATTGTTCGTGTAAATAGCGTACAACATGTACGACCAAGCTAATGCTCGAACTTGGCCTGTGCACGCTGTGCGCTTTGATAGCTTAGGAGCTATACACTTACAGTTAGTCTGTAAAAACATCCCTTCGAGTTCGAATTTTAAGCAAATTGAATCAATTAAAACGTCAATTTATGGGTTTTAGAGATTCGACTTCCATTCCTGTTTTCTGCTTCTTTGTTCAATCCTATGACCTTCGAAGTTGATTCTACTGATTTTATTATTTAATTCTAGTTGGGAAAAGTCAAATAATTAATAATAAACAGCAAAAAAGTTTTCTCATAAATTATTTAAAATATTAGAATATGCTTCTTTCTATTCATTTTTAATTTTTCAAACGTTTTGTTTTCTTTCCACGATATATCAAATAATTGAGAGGCAATTAAAAAAAATATTTTCTTATTACTTTCCCTTATTTTGATAAAAACAATTTCAATAATTATTCTGTTTATGATTGCGATATATTATTAAAGATCATTCTCATATAACTGAATTTTACTTAAGCTATGTAATAAATATAATTAGAATAGTAAGATTTGGATTTGAAATTACCATAAATTTCAGAAGATTATAGATTATTTTGCTAAATTTTCTAAGACAATATTCACGAATTTCTTCGGAAGAAAAAACTCTATTGAAATTGATAATTATTATGCTGAGTACTGTTCTCCAAAAGATGTTAGAGTCATGCTGTATAGTCAGGCTGCTGAAATTTCTTTGTTAAATCTAATTCTCAATTTTTGAAAGAAAACTAAGCTGGAATAGGTGTTTTTATTTTAAACAACTTAATTAAACGAGATGGGGGGGTAAGTTGGCCGAGGAGTGGCTAGGTTATCTTTTAAAGTTTGTAATCCACTGCTGTAGAATAAATCAGTTTAACCTGGTAAAAACAGACTTGATTTTTTACGCTTTCTTTAACAATTGTTCAATGCTCTGGTCAAAGAAAAATTATCATATTGATAATTTGTTTTCGTTCTCATTTTTATTTTCAAAGGATTTTCGAAGGTCCTCTTAATCCTTTCTATGAAGTAATACAAAGTATGGCTTACTACTCTATGGTATAAGCCTTATGACACGACTCTACCGCCATATGGAAAATGGAATATGACCATATAACCTTCATAAATTCTGAAGCTATATCATCCCGTCAGACTTATCCTAATGATTAAATAATAAAATCAAGGCGAAATAGTTTGGATTAATGTAAATTACTTTTTCTTGGAGGCCTTATGTTGATACAATGAACTAGGTCAAAGCAATGTCAGACAATACTATTAAGCTTAGTAAAAACTCGTTGATCATAAAATCGAATTTCGCCTATAACATATACAATAAGGCTAGATACAATGATTTTAATTAATATTTTTTTTTACTAAGATTGTGTTGTAGGTATAATATATTTATACTAGTGGTCTCAGTTACGCCTGTTAGAGGCAAAATGTGTAACGCTCTAAACGGAGGGTTGCGTCGGCAGGCACTGAATTTCAAAATCATAATGCTTGAGCATATAGAAGCAAAACAAAATGTATTCTTGAAATTTAACTAATTTTCAACTAATGACTTTATGTAGCAAAAAAACTTATGAATGAGAAAAAATCTAAAACTTGACATGTTAAGTCTAATCATTCCACAAAACAATAGACTAACACACTTACTTAATTAGCTATTAAAATTTTGAAATTACATTAGCAAATTCTTAATTTATTCTTCGAATTAAATATATATTGGAACCACACATATTTTGACACCAGAAGGATATTTCTTTGCCATGAGTATCCAAATTCAGTCAGACAAAAATTAATCATGAACATGTTTTTATTACATTTCAGTCATTTTTAAATCTCGATTCAACTTAAAGAAACTTAAAAATATTTTACCAAGTTCAGACCGCCGAGGTTATTAGGAAGTGATACCTTTCATTTGATAGACAAAACATCTTGAGTTTAAACAACGTTAATTAATGATAAAGAAGTAAATAAATAAATAATCTTATAAAAAAATAGGCTGCCCGTGATTGTTATTGGAAAGATCATTATATAGAAAAATATTATTTCTATTATCATGCCTCTGCTGAAATATTTTTTCTTTCATATAATTATTTTGATTCCAAACATGATTTGTGCAAACATTTAATAAGCAACAGGGTAGAAATGGTTTCAGGTAACAGCGAGAGCATCAACTTTGTCTCATTTTCAAAACAGTATCCTTGACCGTTAGAAATCCTTTAACCAACTTTGATATTGAAATAACTCATTTCCAGTTTCATACAATGCGGGCCCAAGTATTGATTTCGATCGAAAATTTCAATTTTTTTTTTTTTTTTTTGCATATTGTATTTAAAAGTGACTACAGTATAGAGGTTGTTCTCCTACTAAAATTTTTAAACTTAGGTACATTTCGAATAACTTATTAGATTGTGAGCTTTATTTTTCACAAATTCAAGAAGAAAAATTTTAAAATTCAGAAAGAGTGTCTGAATTCTAGGAATATAACACGATAAAAGTGAAACTTTAAAAGTTCATTTACTACAGTTTATACTACTACAGTATCGATATTATAATCATACTTATGTATGTATTCTCTGTAAGTTAAAAAAATGACATCAAAACTGCGCCACAAACGATAATATACCTTATTTTATGAAGACAAATCACTGACTTGATATGAGAGGTCTAATAAAAATCATTTCCCATTTGACACATTCAGAGAAATTATTATCGAATCAACAGAGAAAAAAAAATGTTTACAAATGGTGCTTTGATTTTCAACGTAGCGTTCGTTTCATTTCTTTTTTTTAATGAAATTGATGAGAGAAGGAGTTACACCAAAGAGGTGCATCCCTTAATAGCCGGGGTTGGGTCCTCCATCATGAAAAAAAGAAGAAGATGGGATTTTATGGGCTGGATAGGAGTCGAAGGTCTCTGTGGGTCCGGGTCTTAACAGCTGAAGGTTATAAGTCGTGGGGAAGACGGTGGCTGGAAGAGAGTTCCAGTCTCTGGGGGCCATAGGGATAAAAGAGTTGGCGAAAGCGCTGGTTTGATTTCTATCTAATTTGACAGCCAAGGGCTGCTGAGCGTTCGAAAACCGCGTGTTTCTCGAAAAAAAGGCTTTAGAGGGGATAATTAATTACAGCTCGACTGAACAAACACCATGAGAGTATCTATAGTACAGGGAAAGGCGAGGTGTGAACAGCTATTGGAATTAGTTGTACACTCTCTTTGGAATTATTTTGGAATTCATTAGATAATGCCCCTTCAACTATTGTCTTCTACTTGGAAATGAAAGTGGAAGTGGAAGTAGGTGTACACTATATTAGGTCGCGGTTCACCCCTCGGGAAAACACAGAAACGGAGTAGATTGAGTTAGTTGGGGCTTGAACTACTACCCCACCATTAGAGGTTTCACTTCAAAAATTGAATCACCACAAAGGGGGGGTATCGTTTGAAGATATGCACAAAAAAAAGCTTTACTTTTATTACAATTTTCAGCTTTACTTGACATTCGCAGACTTACCACCAAACTGCGAATGTTTATATTTGCAGACACTGTACCGAATTTCCGAAAAGTTGGCTGATTTTCATCTAATTATATAATTTTTTAATTAAATCAATTTCTAAAAGTTGAGAGATAAGCAAATTTCGTATGGTTCGCATACAAGTTTAGTAATTAACTATAATTATTCTTCGGGTTTTATTATCTTTACAAATTCACAAGTATAATTAATACCTAATATTATCCATTAATAGATAACTGATCGAATGGCTCGCTTATCAATTATTAAATACCGAATCAATATAGTTTAAATTTGACATTTTCGCCCTACTCAATAAACCAATAAAATGCGGTAATCGTCAGAAACCTCTTCGTAATGAAAATCCCCCTTCTCCAATCCGCTTAGAGAAAATCGTTAATTAAACAAAGAAATTAATTAAAAGGTGGTTTAGCCGTATCTCAATCTACCTGTCTATCCTCATCTATCATTTATTATATTTTTGAATTATGAAATTATTTCTTTATTCGCTAAAAAATTCAATTATTTATTCTTTCATCTGTAATTGAACAATCCAATAACTAAATGTAATGAATGACATCCAAAGCATTTTTCATTTTTATTCCCTACCAATATTTATGATATGTTCATGAAATATTCACCGATCGCTTTTATTCATTAGCCCACAAATTTTACACTCTTCAAAGTAACATTCTATTATTATCAATCACACATTTAATTTCTATAGACTTTTAAATATTTTAAAATATTTTTCTTTTTTGATACTATTTTAAAAATATATTTGATTATTATGATGAACTTTTGCGTTCTTAGGGTTCCATACCAAAATGGTAAAAAAACGCAACTTTTATGTTGAAACTTCTTTACTCCCTCTCTTCTGTGCCAGAGATATATAACTTCTAAAAAAAAAAAATTAAAACCCTCCGCGACCATAAAGTTGCTGAAGATAATTCGTCCATTTTATCGAGTAACATGGCTTTACTCATTCGATAAAATTTTAGCTGAGCTTGGTCCATAATCACTTGGGAAGTAAAGGCCCAAATGTTGTATATTATAATGTGAATTAATCAACCACTTTTAATTAATAAAAAAATCACGAGACTGTCTATTCAATTGGATCCAAAATGCTATAGAAAATGTTCATTACATGCAAGATGGATTTGAAGAAATATATTCACATTCTCCACAGAAGACTTCCGGGATTTTTGCATTAAAATTTAACATTACGAACTACTACTGTCCGCAAATTCATTTTTTAAAATATCAAAATTTAGATTTATCATATAAAAAAATCTGATAAACCATATTCAATTGAATCTTATTCATGTATAACACAAGTGAGTATAATTATTTTTAATGAATTGTGAAATTATTATTAATGATTATTATTTGTTGTGCTTGGAACCTTGGGATCACGCAAAGCTTGATGATTCTTTCTGGTTGGACCTTCCACGCCTCTATCTATCGGAACGTGTTATCGAGTTCCATGGTCAGGTAATTTTTCCTGGCTGGATGAGTATGTTGATGTTAAAGAAGCCCAGGCATATATGGATTTTTGGTGTTATTCTTCCATTGTTTCTTCCTTGACTTCGTGATGGTCCGGATCCCCCAGAATCTGAATGCCCGGTTTCCAATCGAGGGTGGGTGGATTGGTTACCACCTGGGGTAATCTTGTTTTTGTCTCTCACGATTCATGGTCGCTTGTTACGAAATTTTGTCCTGTGGAGGTTTTGTAGAACCAGAGATTATCTGTTTCTGGAGCCGAGGGGTCGGTTATTTAGTATTTTCAAATAAATTCACTTTGCTTCTTGCTGAGATCGAACTGATGAAGTCTAGGTTGATGTTCTCTTAATCGGATTAGAAAAGTTGGTGATTTAACCGATTGCGCTACAGACCCCTCAATTATTATTATTATTATTATTATTTATTTTTTTAACATTTGGTATTCTTTTCTTCGTGAAATTTACTGAGGTTGGAATGCCTTGAGTGCAGGGTAATTTCACCTGGATGAATGTTTAAGATATTTAACTATTATTATTAATATTTTAATGCGATCAAAGGCAAAAAATGCTCATAAAGAAAATGCAGCTCTTATAAATAGACCACCATAAGTACCATAATATATTTTTTCTTAAACTGGGACAATTTCGAGAGTTTATTCAAAATAAAACCAGACTGGCCATCGCAATACTTCCCCATTATATTTTATAGAATATAAATGTGAAAGTAAAATAAACTACTTCTTTATGATTTTACAATGAATTCTGATACTCACGATAGCCCAAAAACGAAAAGTCAAAAAGTATGTTTCTTCAATACATAGTAGTGATTAGATTTTGGAATATCTGGTCCAAAAAACAGAAATTTTTTTTGAATTTTTTAATAGGACGTTATAGTATAAACATAAATGAACAATTTATTAATAATTACTACGGTAGCTCTAGTGTACCGATTTTTGAAAAAGTTTGAACTTTTTTATTATTTAATATCCGGGTGAGCGATTCTTTCATTAGGATCTAATTGATGAACATAATTATAAAGAACGCGTATAGAATCATCTCTCTTTCTTTAAATCTAAGGTGTATTGCAAGGAAACCAAATACAAGTTCAAACCTGTTTCAGACTATTAGAGATTAATTTCTTAATATCTATTATTCTAGGAATGGCCTTTTGCACTCGGACCAAAACATTAATGGATTAGAGTTTACTTAAATTAACAGAAATCTTAGTGAAACTTCTTTACCCCTGTCTCTCCTCATTTTAACAGACATGTACCTTCTAAATCTAAAAGCTTAAGGTAGAATCTTGAAATTCTGTATTTAGATAGACCTTAATGATCAGACCTGGTCGATTCGTCAAAAAAAAAAAAAAAAAATTACAGTCCACGACCTTAAACTTGCTCATGAGGAGATAATTTGTCCATTTCATCGAGTAAAGTGGCTTTACTACCTTCGAATAAAATTAATTTGGTTGCTATAAAGAATTAAATGAAAACTGATGAAAACCCTATCTAGTGAGATATTGGTGAATAGATCTTTTAAAACCCTACCAAACATGTGTTAAGTAATTTTTATTTTGAAGCTATGATCCTAAGTGTCCATTTATTTAGGTTTCGAGCTCACTTGGTTGCTTTTTAAAGAGATAACTTTACAGTGGGTATAATGTTATTCTGATTCTTGGGGGGGTATTTTAAATTAGTTGGTGGGTGTAAACTCAGGGTTAACTCTCTTGATGCTTAAAATCTTTAATTAAATTGACTGATTTTACTATTATTTGTTTACTATTTTTACTGTGAAATTTAAAATAAAAAATGGATTACGGAAATTGCTTATATAAAAATAATAAAAAGGCACAAAGGAAATTGGATTGGCAAGTAGGATTTAGTAATTTTCAATAATAATAGAGATTATATTTAGAATCATTTATTATTGACAATGTAAATTCATTTGATCGCCGCTTGATATCAGCAGATATAGAAATTGGTTAATGAGAATGATACAATATAGTGGTTACGCAATTTGTGGTGGCGGCCGTAGGGTCCTGTCTTGCGATCTGCTGGATTTCAAGAATTTCGCTCCTGTTGACTGTCCCGTTGATTGCAATCTCTCCGTGTCTTGTTGAAGGAGGTAGACGCCTTCGATAATGTTTGTATCGATGAGCTACTACGAATATATGTGTGGATGTGTGTTTTCCACGAAAGCTGGGTGTAGGCCGAGTCGAGCAGAGTTGGACTAAACCACGAAGACCACGAGGAAGTGACTCCTCGCCGGGCGGCTATGGCAATGGCTATAAAGGTGTATAGAGAGACGTCTTCTTGATCACCACCTCATGAGTGTGTTGTGAACTCGTGAAAATAGAGAAATGTGTGATCATCAACAGCTGTCTCAGTTGTCCTCCATGCATATGGTGAGATATGATCAAAGACTCCTAGAGAGATCTCGTGTGAATATGTATGTGGTGAGGTATCATCAACGACTGTCCTGGTTGTCTTATGCACCAAATGCTTAAGGAGGAGTAATCTCTCCCTCTTCTCTCTCTGATTTCTCCTGCTTTCCTCAAACAACGAATTTCAAACAATTTACATCATCATTGGTTTTTATAAAAGAAGAAAATATACATAAATAATTCCTAAGAGGCCATCCCCCGTCCGTATTGCACCCTGTTCCCTGCGCGAATTCAAATTTCAATTTTATTATTTATTATTATGCTTGCTAAGATTTAATTTTAACTTACTTTATTAAAAAAATTATATTGATTTATATTTTTTCTTTTAAAAGTTATTTTTAAAGAAATTTATATTTAACTATAATTGAACAAATACTATTTTTTATCCTTCCCCTTCTCTAATCTGCCTCTCTTTGCAATTTCTTATTACAATATATCATTGGATATATTGTAACTTATTAGTAGATAGATATTGTCGAAGATCACTTATTTCCGGCAAAATGCTTTTATTTAGTAGTTTTGGCCCTCTTTAATTATTATATTTCACACTCTTTTTGACACAAATTTATAAGGTGAAAATATACGAAAAATTATTTAATAAAAATATTAGAGCATATTTTGTCCGAAAATTTATGAAGGTATACTTGAATAAAATATTTACAGGTGTTGTGGTGGAGTCAAGATATGTTTGGAGACGACTCTTGAACATTTGAATATTGAAGGACGCGGACTAGCTTAACGCTGGAAAGTAATTCTAGAGGGATCTTGGGCTAGGGGATATAGGGGCACCCAGACTGCCCTTCTAAAGGTCATTGAGGATATGAGGTGGGCAACTTATCAGAGGAAGGTCAGTCTACTTGTTCTTTTTGATCTTAACCGGGCATTTGATTGCGTTGATCATGCTATTTTAATTAAAAAATTGGCCAAATTTAATTTTTTGGGGAACTTTTCATGAATGGAGATCACTAATTTATTTAAGTTTAATTAGGGAAATGTTTTGGACCATATTTAACACAAATTAATTTTTATCTCAAAAAAAGATAGAGAGATCGGTATGGGACAATATTAACAAAAAAGTATGTTAATAAAAGGGCGGTTCGAAAAACGTGTTAATATACGGGGTGTTCCATTTTAAAAAATAAAGTTGTACGACTTTTCGATAGAAGCCGAAACGTCGCAATGCTGAAAATATTTTAGATCGATAGAACAGGTAAGAAAATGTAAGGTGCTAAATTTTCAGAAAAATCCTGTGTTCTGATTTCCATAAGCGTCTAACGTGCCATCGACCATGAATCACTCTGTATATATCTTAATAAGTAAACTTTTGTAATCTGCTCTATGAGACGAATCGCCTCAAGAGCATCATTATTAAATAAATAAATAAATAAATAAAATAAAATAAATATACGATTATCGAGGCTTTAACAGAGATTATTAACTTCATCTCGTTAAAACAAATGGAGATATTTAAATAATGCAGCTAAATTGATTTTAGTGATGCCAGAAATAATTTTGTCTCACCAGTGAAAACTTCTACATATTTAGGCAATGGTCAATAAACTATGTATTAACACTTTTTATCAATGATTTATTTAAAGAACTAAAAGAAAACACGATAGCATATAAATAAATTAAACTGACATCATATGATTTTTCTAAATTAAATCTTGATTTTTCAAAAAATTTCATTCTCCCATTTCAATAATCTTGTCTTAAAATCATTAAAAAAATCTTTTTAATTGAAATCTGTTGGGAAATGTTAAACGCATAAACCTGGAGATAAACTAAAACTTTTTATTCTGTTATGAATTCTGAAAAAAAAAAAAATAATAAATCTTACCTTGCACTGTTTTGTTTTATATTCAAACTCGGCAAAATGCCACAGCCGACATACCTTCAATTAAAGCCACGAGCGCGTGCTGAGATAAGGGAACCCCCGTAACCTGGCTCAAGGCTATAAACTGCCAGTTTTTAATTGGGAGGATCATTGTGCGTGAGGATTTATAGTGCCATTACCAAAACTTGCGAATGAAACAAATTAAAAAAAAAAGACCCAACACTTTTATAACTGAACTCAGTTCATACTTTAATGAAACACCTGTGCCTATATGGGACTCTTATCAGATATATTCTACCAAATATAGATATACCCATGTATTCCCTGCTTAAATGTCGTTAAAGAATATTGAATTTAATTAATTTAATAAATATTAAACTTTAATTGACAAGTGTCAAATAATTTAACTAAAAATTAATTCTCCATTGATTAAGCAATCTCCCTGTGTGTCTACAGCATATTAGTATTGTTAATATTGGAATTAAATGTATTTATATAACGCTCTGAATGACCTAAGTTTTAGTTTCATAATAGGTAATCAAAATACATCTGTATTTAAATACTCACTATTTGCCCAGATGTTGAATTCACTCATTTTCATTTTTTTCGTTTACTTATTTGTGTTTCAGAATGTCTGTAACGTGGACAAAAATTATTATTAAACATGTTATTTTAAATAAATTTAAATTTTCATAGAAATAAATGGATCTATAATAAATGTAGATACATCAAAATCATTTAGACATTTACTTTGGAGGTTTTCAGATATTTAATATATATTATTTTTAACCGACTTCAAAAAAGGAGGAGGATATCAATTCGACTGATTTTTTTTTTTTTTTTTTTTTTTTTGTATCATTCTATGTTACCTGATATCTTCGCCAATTGCGAACCGATTTTGATGATATTTTTCGCATTGGGTTCAGTATAGTTTCCGATTTGTCCCGTTTTTTTTCATTGGTATTGGACTTTTTTTGTTATGTTTGTTCAGGAATATCTTCTTTGTCTATTTATCTTTATTTATTTATTTTATGTATGTTCAGCGAGAACTTTTTGCCACGTCGACCGTTTTCGATGATTATTTTTTTATTGGAAAGGGGGTGCCTTAGCGGTGGTTCCATATTAATTTGGTTAAGTTCTGATGATATTATCAATGACGAAATAACGTAAATCTCCAATTGTTATGAGCAAATAATCGAAATTATAATAAATAAAATCTTTTATAAAAAAATCTTAAAACATTCATTTAAAACCCGCAAACGTTTCAAGAGAATTTCTATATTTATGAATTGAATTTTATTATCATTTTATGATGAATTCGGATAATAAATCGGAAAACAGATTTTTTATTTAATTAGTTTTTTCTCTTATTAAAAACAAGGACTAAAAAGATGTTGGCAAGCTCAAGAAGATCAAGGACAGTCGATGGTGGGAAAGTAATCTCCGAAGTCGAAGCTCATATACAATATATACATTAATCATGTAAAATAATTGGTTCAATATCATTTTGATAATTTTGATTCATTCGCCCGACGAGATGCATGTAAGGTATTATCATAAGTCACTATTCTTAACATCACTAAAAAGAGAAAAAAAAAAAAAACTGAATTCAAAAAAATTAAATGCAACAAATAAAATAATAATAACTCAAAAATAAAATAAAATGCACTAAAAGGTATAAAATAATTATCTAATTTAGTTACAACTAAACAACGAAATATTAACATGAAATCACTTTTGAAGTCGGTACTAAACAAACTATATAAGCGAGCGTACCTGCCAAACGTACTAAAAGATCCGTCGAAGTTCGATTCATAAAGTGTATATTTTTGGCATCAACTTCAAAAAGTGATTTCATGTTAATATTTCGTCGTTTGGTTGTAACTAAATTGGATAATTATTTTATACCTTTTAGTGCATTTTATTTAATTTTTGAGTTCTTATTATTTTATTTGTTTCATTTAATTTTTTTGAATTCGGTTTTATTTTTTTTCTAAAAGATATTTTTATTTTTCTCCTTTTAGTGATGTTAAGAATAGCGACGAATGATAATACCTTGCATGCAACTCGTAAGAGGAAGATTCGGGCTAAGGAAAGGAAGAAAAAATAAAATTTAATTTTCTTGAAAATTATGATATTATTTTAATTAGTATCTCATATAGAGATGAATGGATATAATTTTATTGAAATATTTTTAAAATAATTACTTTTTTCACTCTTCAAAAAAAGAAAAGTAGGTAAGGCTCCTCCTCCCTTATCAACAATTTATGGATATTGATAGAAAAATAAAATTTAATTTTCTTGAAAATTATGATATTATTTTAATTAGTATTTCATATAGAGATGAATGGATATAATTTTCTTGAAATATCTTTAAACATAATTACTTTTTACACACTTCAAAAAAGCAGAAAAGTAGGTAAGGGTCCCCTATTATCAACACTTTATGGATATTGTTAGAAAAATAAAATTTAATTTTCTTGAAAATTATGATATTATTTTAATTAGTATTTCATATAGAGATGAATGGATTTAATTTTCTTGAAATATCTTTAAAATAATTACTTTTTTCAACCTTCAAAAAAGCAGAAAGTACGTAAGGGTCCCTTATCAACACTTTATGGAATTAGATAGAAAAATCAAATTTAATTTTCTTGAAAATTATGATTAATTTTATTTGTTGTGCTTATCAATATTCTTAGTGGGTTCTATGTTATCGTAATTTTTTATTATATATTTTAGTGCCCGGAATACTAATTTCTCAAACTAGAAACTACTAGGTAATCCTATGTAGTGGTCTATTCCTTGGATTCTTTCTCTTGTCACTTTTACTCGAACCTAAAATCTCATTTCTAATTATCTATTTCATTTTTTTTTTATTTTTATAAATATTTTCTATTGTAGGGAGTGGGTACTCTTTTACTATCCCGGTTAAGGAGAGATCTGCTAAAGGGTCAGCGTCCCACTTTTCACACACCCTATTACCGAGAGAAGTATGTTCCAACGTCTATACTTTTATATCCTAATCTTCTCTGAATGGGGGAGAGGGTGTTTGTTCCTTTCAGCAACTTGCTATGTACCATACAAGCCATCGGGAAATCACCACATTACCTTCTCTAGAATACGCAACATGATGGTGGGTCTTCGGGTAAAATTTTCCGGAGATAGACTAGCAACAATATTCCGCAGTAAAGAGTGAGAAGTAAATTGGGTGTGAAATAGTGTTTGGACCTGGGTAGAAAGCTAAGTTTCTTTAAATATCTATAGCGAATGGAAAATGAGGAATATGTTTGAAGATAAACTAAGAGATCAAGAAACTAAATAGAAAAATCAAATCTAATATTTATTTATTGACTCGTTTTGAAATGAGTTTTTCATACTAAATAAACAAGCTAGGTAATATTTATTAATGGTTTATAGTATTAAAGCTAATTTTACCAAAAACAACGTTAAAATCAACTATTATTTATTTATTGATCTTTTTAAGCTTTTATAAAATTCACCTAACTCGAAACACCACGAAAGGATTAATAAAGTCAAGGTAGGATATATGACAAAAATTATACAATATGGGCTTATAATTAGCTAAAAGAATTTTGTCACGAAGTGTACGAAGGTGACGTCACAGCTTGATCTATTTTTTTTTGCTTTTAATCCCCTTTTCAAGGGTGATGGTGCTTTAGAATTTAAAATATAAAAAAGTAGTTGTTTTTTTTTTGTTTTTTTTACTCGAAATATTTTTTAATGATAAGTATACATTTTAGAATAAAGCAATGCATTATAAAGAATGTGAAATAACCTAAATGTCTCTAGGGCATTGGTTCTCATCAAGTTATCTGAGGACCAGTTACGGTCCGTGAGAAATGATTATAAGTAAAATACAAATTAGCATTAGCTATATTCATTGGCGATTTTGATTGAAAATACTACTAAAAAACTAATAAAAATATTATTTAGGTTTATGTTTTTATTTCATTCTTAAGAGTTCGCAAAATTACTCCTTTGTTTTTCATGGTCCCTGAGTGAGAAAAGGTTGAAAACCACATCTCTAGGGTAACAAGAAACTTGAATGCCATCTCTACGAATGCAATACCTATTTAAATCAGAGTGAATTCGTTCTTATTTTCTAATTTTGAAAAATAATAACATATTCAAGATCTGACCCTCATGTTGTTTAACATGCGGATTCTTCGGGTCGATTGGTGTCAACAACCTACATTTTTCCCAACGAATAGCTTAAATAAAACCAGCCCGTTGAAGATTTCTTTTTACATATATGATATTCGTTGTATTTATTTGCTCTCATATCAAAATATTAGACAATAAATTGTTTTATTTATTCCCCTGCGGGGCTGCGCATTAAATTTGTTGACATTGTCAATCCTTACACTTTATTTATATAAAACACTCAGTACTCAGGCAGGGCTAGTGAGTGGGTGTTGCGTTTATAGGAGGGCCTTATTTAAATAGTTAATTATTCAAGAGCTTTATTAAAACTCCTAGGCATTCTCTCTCAGTGAACTTCAGTTTATGATGAGCCACTCTAAAAAGCTCAGATATCATTTGAGAATTTGATTAAAAAAAAGCATTGAAGTTTAATTAAATTTTGACTACATTTTTTTATTCGATAATTCATAGAATTCCATTAATATTTATTTCACAGCCGCTGATATAGGAATGTTTTAGTTTTCTGTTCTTTTCATTAAAATGGTCACTTCTTCTAAAACTTCGTTTGCTCTTGTATGCCTACTTATTACCTTAAAGGTAATAAGTTTCTCCACACCTGGGCTAAAAAGATAATTCTATAAAACGCTCATCTTTTTAAAATAGAGAGGGAGCTAAGTATCTACAAAAGTTGGGTCTCAAAAGATGGAACGTTTTATAAATGTTAGCAGGAAGGGTTCCACTTTATATAATTAAAATTCATTAGATAAACAATTTGAAGAAAATGTTTGTGTCTAATTTGACCGCTAATTAGTGTTGTTTGTACCATAAGAATACCTTTGCATTGCTGAAAGATGATATGTTGTAATGGAATATTTACTACCAATATTATTGCTTGAAATCTACTTGAATTTATTTATTTATTTATTTATTTATTTATTTATTAGCAATGGCTTTATTTTTTATGGATGTGTTAAATTGCCAGTAAAGACAATACCAATTTCCAATTAAAAATTAAAAACTACTTTTTCAATTTTTTAAAATATTTAATTTATTAAGAGTAGAAGAGTTGTTGATTCTTAAATAGAAATCACAGAGGTAGTCGTTTGCTTGATGCAAATAGGATATATTTATAAGTATAAATGGTATGTATATATACATTTATGCGTATATGTATATAGTGGTATATATAATTTATTTGTTAAAGACTATAGTTTCGAAGATTTGAATTAGTATATTATCGTATTTTGAATTAGAAATTTTTTAGCAGATTTTTCTCATGGATCAAATACCCGAAAAATCGATTTGCTAGTAAGCGAGTCGGTCATCTGACATACTATGAATTAATAATTTTCTATTTTTATTTAAAACTGCCTATCAGGTCTATTCTCTAAACAAAAACGTTAACTTTTAACATCCAAATTCAGTGTTAATTCATTTTAACACCTAAAAATGCCTAAAATTGCTATTCTGTAAGCAAAAACTAACATTAAAGCGTTAATATTTAGCCAAAAGCGTTAAAAATTAAAGCCATGTCAGAGGGTGCATTTAAAATTTTAACGCCGTATGATGCGGACAGCGCTTACTTGATGTATTGTTAATCGTTCTATTGTTTATATTTTTATTTATATGTTTGTTGATGTTATTGAAAATAAATGTTTTTGAATGAGATTACGAGTATTAATTAATATAATCGTAATATTGGCGCCCGAACAATTTGAAAATGATAAAAAAACCTAGTGGACCACTGGCGAAGAGGAATAAGAAAAATGATTTTTCGGATATGGAAATAACGAGGGAGGAGATATCGAAGATCAAGGATGATATAAAAAAAGGTGAGCATAGAGTAATGGATTTGGGAGAGGAGGTGAATAAATTAAAAAATAATTTTGAAGAAATAATAAAAAAATTAAAGGATGATTTGGAAGAGGAAAGAAACAAGAGGATAGAATTGGAAGAAATGATAAAAAGGGAGGAAAATTCGGAAAAGGCTAGTGACTTCGAGATTAATAGGAATATTCAATTAGCAGAAGTGGGAAAATTCCTTCCGGTATTTAGAGCACTCCCAGAGGAAGACCCGAAGTTGTTTTTAAGAAAGGTCGAGAATAATCTATTAAAATATAAAGTACCGGAAGATGTTTGGCTCATGGTGGTTTCGGGTCAGTTGTTAGATAAGGCCAAGACATGGTGGCGGGTGGTGAATCAATTTCCCGCGTTGGATTGGAAAGATTTTAAAATGAAATTTCTCCGAGAATACGATAGTTTAATCGTAGTCTCAAAGTTAAAGGTTATGTTTTATGGGGAGAAACAGAAAAGGGACGAACCTATAAGGTTATTTATTGAGAATAAGATGGCTTTATATAAGAGAGTTTTTCCGGAGGAAGATGCTGGTTCAATCCTGCAAGTTTTAGTGGAGATGATTACTCCACGTATTAGATCGTCCATTAGGGGAATGAAATTCACTGATATTGAAGGGTTTATGCAGACGGTAGAAGAAATAGAAAGGGATTTAAAGGATGTGGATAAAGAAGAGAAGACGAGTCCCACTCAGGATACACGTTTTTGTGGATTCTGTAGGCGGGAAGGACATGGGGAAGAGACTTGCTTCAAGAAGGGAAACGAGTGGAGGGGCAAGGAAAAAGGGAGTTCCTTGTCCAAAAAGCAGTAGAATTCCCTAAGAATGTAAGAATAGAAAGTGAGAGCTCTAGTCATATTATTTGTTGTATGAATAAATTTTCGGAAATCATTCGGCCATCATTGGAATTACAAATAGGGAAATTTTATGTGTCAGCATTGTTAGACACTCAAGCATCTGATAATTTTATTTCAGAAAGTTTTGTAAAGGATTTAGGTGATTTTTTAATTGATGGTTCGAAACAGAAGGTTTTGTTACCGGTAGAGGAGTCTTATATTCAAACCTGTGGAAAGATTAAAATTGATTGCGAAGCCAGAGGAATAATGATTTCGTTTGAAGCTTTGATCGTTAGGAACCTTAGACATAAGTTGATATTGGGACATCCATTTTTGATGGAGAATCAAGTAATCATTGATTACGAGGGCCAGTTTATTACTTTTGGTAAAAGCAAGAGAAGTAATTTTAGTTGGATGAAGACGGAGAATTTAACGCAAGAATTTGTTGAGGATAGTAAATTTATAACGAATTGGAAAAATGAAGAGAGAAATCGACTGGTGGGTGTGTTGCGGGAGTATAGCGAGTTATTTAATGGGAAGGTGGGTAGAACAAGAACTATTGAACATACCATTAGAGTATCATGTACTAAGCCGGTATCATTGTATCCATATATATATTCTCAACAGAAGAAAAATCTTATTTGTAAACAAGTGAGGGAAATGGAGGCGGCAGGTGTGATAGAACCGAGTGTCTCGCCTTATGGTTTTCCCGTAGTCATGGTTAAAAAGAAAAATGGAAGCCATCGGTTTTGTGTTGATTTTAAAAGGTTAAATGAGCTTACGGAAAAGGATGCTTATCCAATGCCAAATCTACATGAATTGATAAGAGGATTCCAAGGTTCTCGTGTCTTTACGGGATTGGACCTTAAATCAGGATATTGGCAAATTATGTTATCTCCGGAATCGAGAGAATACACTGCTTTTAAAACTCCTCTGGGCCTATTTCAGTTCAAGGTTATGCCGTTTGGATTGAAAAACGCTCCTATGACTTTTCAGAGACTGATGGAAGAAGTCCTTAGAGGATATATAGGTGTTTTCTGCGAAGTGTATCTGGATGATATCATTATTCATAGTCCTGATACGGAAACGCATTTGGTTCATCTAGGGAAGGTCCTTAGTCGTTTAAAAAGACACGGACTTACGTGTAATGTGGACAAATGTCAATTTGCGATGGAGGAGTTGGAGTATTTAGGACATCTGATTAGTAAGGATGGTATAGGAACCGTTGAAGGAAAGGTGGAGGCGGTGATGAAATTCCCGATTCCAACATCCGTTCATGAGGTGAGGGAATTTTTAGGATTATGCCAGTGGTATGGATCTTTAGTAAAGGACTTATCTACTATAGCATCACCGTTGACTGAGTTGTTAAGATCGGGAAAGAAGTGGTTGTGGACTGAAGTTGAACAGAAGGCTTTTGAATCACTCAAAATCGGATTGGCAGAGGCGCCTCCATTGGCTCATTTGGATGATTCGACAATATTTGTTCAAACGGATGCTAGTGCCATTGGTTTGGGGGCGATTTTGTTTCAGAGGGCTGAAAATGGAACTAAAAGAGTTATTGAATATGGAAGCAAGAAATTAAGTGAACGGGAAAGAATGTACTCTGCCGTGGAAAGAGAATGTCTGGCAATACTATGGGGTATAACCAAATTTAGGAGATATTTAGATGGTAATACATTTGTATTACTAACGGATAACCAGGCTATGAAATGGTTGAACAGAATGAAGGATGTTAATCCGAAATTACAACGATGGTCTCTTTTATTAATGGCTTATGACTTTACTATTGAACATGTTCCTGGGAAGGATAACGGGGGAGCGGACGCGTTATCAAGAAATCCAATAGAGGAAAGAAGAAGGGTATTAAATAATGAAGATGATTTAATTCCGTACTGGTTGAAGGAAGTCAAGGAGGATGAGTTGAATATAATGGAAGATGAGAGACTAAATGTTGGGCAAATGAAATCAAATCAAGATAAGGAAGAGTTACTACATCAAATAAAATTATATTTAGAAGAATCGATCCTACCTACTAATTCGAAAGTAAGGAAGAAGATATTAAGATTGGCACCACATTTCATTTTAATTAACGAAGTGTTGTATAGATTGGACTGGGATAATAATGGAGAGGAAGCGTATAGATTGGTAGTGACTCAAAAGGATGGAGAAAAAATTATTGAAAATAGTCACGAAAGGGATGGTCACCCCGGGATAAGGGAAACTACTAATCAAATTCGATCTAGATATTTTTGGTGGGGAATGACTCCTAAAATTAGGAGTTTTGTTGAACGATGTCATATATGTGCCCGAGCTAAACCGGATACTAACCCCAAGGAGGATTCGATGACCCGTCGGAAACCTAATAAACCTTGGGAGATGTTAAGCATAGATCTAATGGGACCCTATCCACGGACAAAGAATGGGAAAAGGTTAGTCTTGGTGATATTAAGATTGCTTTTCACGTTGGGTTGAATCATTTCCGTTGAACCAGGATACTTCAAAAAAAATTTTGAATGTTTTGGAATTCGACATTTTTTCGAAATTTGGTTTTTCAAAGTGTATTTTGTCGGATAACGGAACTCAATTCACTAGCCGAGAATGGATAAAAGAAGAATGGAGGAATGGGGAATTGAAAGATTCCCCACTACACCCGTCTATCATCCACGAGCAAAATCACCGGTGGAACGGCACAATCAAGATGTTAAAACCCTACTCAAATTTTGATTGATGGATAGAGGATCATAATAAATGGGACTTGAAATTACCCAAGATTTTATTGAATTTGGGAACAAATTAATTCGTTAACGGGTTATTCCCCAGCGGAAATGGTGTTAGGTAAGGATATTCCATATACAGTACAGAAGACTAGAACTTAATATTGAATCGGAATGGGATGGGGCTGAGGAAAATTAGGTAAGGAGGAGCGAAAGATTGAAATAAGGAAGCAGGGTGGAGAGAAGTATTCGGGAGAACGCGGATAAAGAGGGATAGTTTGAATGAAAAGCGATTTGCAGTGGGGGATAGGTATATGTTAGAATGGTACATCTCCAAATGCTGCGGAGGGATATAATGCAGGTTTTGCATCAAATTTGAAAGGGCCGTACGAGATACGGAAGCATTTGGGGGGAACGTTTGCAACAATTGATAGGGGTAGGGGAAGGTTGGTTAGTATCACTCGGAGTTATTTTAAAACTAAGAAGAAGAAGAATGATCTGTGAAGCTGCGCGTCCGCGTTCTAAGGAGGGAGAATTGATGCGGACAGCGCTTACTTGATGTATTGTTAATCGTTCTATTGTTTATATTTTTATTTATATGTTTGTTGATGTTATTGGCTCTAATGTTTTGAATGAGATTACGAGTGTAATTAATATAATCGTAATTCTGTAAGCAAAAACTAACATTAAAGCGTTAATATTTAGCCAAAAGCGTTAAAAATTAAAGCCATGTCAGAGGGTGCATTTAAAATTTTAACGCCGTATTTAATGAACAAACATGGCTTCTTTAACCAAAAAGTAAAGTTGATTTTGACTTGTATTAAGATTTCTATTTGTTTTTTAGTAGTCCTTGGACTTCTCAGTTTTTTGCATTCAAAAACTTTTGGTATTAAAATAAGATTTATTACAATTTTTAGGATATATCTGCTTATTTTAGGAGTAATATTTATAGTTTCAGTTTTTGAGAGATAAAAAATTATCCTCTTCTAAATAATAATAATTTCAGAATATAAAATTTTTTATTAAAAATAAATTAACCAAGCGAGCTGTCAGATACTAGATTGAGAATAACTAATCAAGTTAGTAATGGACATGTGCGAGAGGCTCTCGAGAGCTATAAAACAAGAAAAGGCAGAAAAACGTAGCTATCTTCATATGGATAGTTAACACCTGGAGTTAAAAATTAAAATGTTAACGTCACTGTTAAAACTTGGCTTAGAGAATAGCATTGTTTAACGCTGGTGTTATTACTTTACATTTTAACACCCAATTTAGGATGTTAAATTTTAACGTCTGTTTTTAGAGAATAGACCTGTATAAATATTAAAATTGATCAATCATATAACTATTGAATATGTGATGGCATTTCAATTAAAGAAATTATACGATGTAATTATTTTGAGAATTAAGGATCACAATTTTTATCAAACTTTTCCAATCAATTCGTGGGACAAACTAACAACACAACAGAGAGAGAGTAGACTGTCGTAACCGAGCAAAAACATAGAAACAATTGCTCATGTAAGAATCTTTAATATGTTTCTTAGCTTTGAAGATCAAGTTGGAGCCGGACTTATCAAAGCCGTTGTCATTTACAAATAATAGAATACAATCCATTCATTGACCGTTGTTGTAGCAGAGGACACATTGTAATATCTGAATTGCAAACAAACATTATTCCTTATTGACAGTATTTAATTGGCTGAAACTGAGTCAATTCACAATGGAAACTCTATACAATAGTGTATTCTTAGTACTTTTATTAATTATTACTGATTAATCTCGAAATATTAAAAAACACAATTTATCATTAGAGATAACGAAACATGAAAATAAATCCTTGGTTTTATTATTATTTCAGGTTTGTATTTTGAGATTGTTTTTACTTTCAATCTATATATGGATGTGTGTATGTATGTCCCAACATAACTCTAGAACGACTGGAAAAAAATAGTATGAGTGTAAGACACCTCTAGGGACGGGGGTGTTAGAAGGTAGCATGTATAAATAATCGAAAGCGACAGATATTAGTGATTGAATCCATTGTTTTTGTGGTCGCTAATATGAATAGTGATATTACCGATGCTGTTTCCAATTCAGCCCCCATCGGCATGCGAGTTGAAAAATAAAAAGTTAAGAAAATATATGTCCCGAGTCTTGAGGAAGTAAAGAATGGGAAATTCGAGAAACAGGTAGATAGGGAGAGAGTTCAGGTTCTTAGAATGGGAATAAACTATCTGAATTGTCTCGACTCTTCTCCTTTTTGTCCACGAAAGTGTTTGGTTATTGGTAAAACACGTTTAAAGCCAGCTTTTGAGGAAATTTAGGAGCACGTGTCATGATAGTATCTATAAAATGGGAAAGAAAGATCAGAAACCCTTATACGCCAGGTCTGCGAGTCATGAGAGGTTGAATCGGCTCCAAACTAATCTATCGTTTCTGAATTGCTTCCAATGTAGGTAGTGAGTGCTTGGAACTCCCTCGCTCAGATGTTCGAAATACACACAGATTTAAGTCATGGATTCAATAAGACTTATTTCAACCATGAAACTGTTTATCTACCCTCAAGGGTACTTAATCTTAGTAGAAGCCATTTTATAGTGATCAACTTTTTGGGTGTACATGGTGACGATAAATACTATTAAAATATTATACTTAAACTGATATTTCAAGTTTTTGTCTTTTTTTTTCCTCCCCCCCGTTGGCCTCGATCCGTATAGATCATTTTGTGGCCAGTGAAATGTGAGTTATATAGTTTTTTTATATTACATTAAATGTTACATTAAATATATTACATTGATTAAATTTATATATTACATTAATTACATTTATATATTACATTAAATTTTTTAATAGCTATTATATGTTGAATCACGAACTTTTCTATTATTGAATCTTCAGGAATATACGAGAGAAGAATATTCATATTTGTTGGAAGGGATATATTGTCTTGAATGTTTATATAAAATTTATTTATTTTATCACTATTGTTTTTGCACTGTAGGTAGATATGATTAACATCCCCTATGGATGTTTGATCACACTCACAATAAGTGAAACTGTTTGTCTTAATCAGCGTGCTTCATGGCGGGTATTATTTTTCTAACCAGTTAATGGAGCTTTAGTTATTTTAATGACTTTTTAATATACAACATAATTATGTTTTTTAAATTATTTTCTTATTAAAGGTCTGTCAGATGCATTTAATAAATATTTTATGAATAGGTAAGTATATGTAAATATATTAATAACATGAAATTGGTACTCGATGACACCATATTTGCTTAGAAAGATAGTTACCTACTAAGGCTTTTAAATGATGTCTGAACCAAAACAAGTTTGTTAATTTCATTCTCATACCAAAACGATTGTTTAATTTCAAAACCAAGATTTGATTAGAATTTGTGCTTTTTAGATTCCAAATGGAAAATCATAAAAGATCGAATCTCTATTTTGGAAGATTTTTGTCCCGGTAGTAGCCGATATTATGAATTTTGACCCACAAGTCTATATTAATAAGTTGCACTCTTTCGCCAAATTTTAAGCTTTGTATGTATTTAAAGAGAGCTTATCAAGTTTTCATCTTTTCCTCAGATATCTTCATGTCAAATCACATGCTCAGTGATTTAAATTCATCAAATTTTTTAACTAAATACAGAGAATTATTTAGATGAAAGTTTAATTAATAATTTAACATATGTGAAAAGTAATTATACATATGAATTTAAGTGAAATAAAAATATAAACCTAACCCTTAGGGAGAAGAGAGATTAATCTAAAAATGAATAAATAAAAACGATTAAATTATTAAAATTTAAATACCTTTTAAGAGTTATTTAGAAAGTGAAATGAATGTATTGAGTTTTCTTTTTTTACTGGCAATAAAATAATTCCTAATGCAAAACACGGCAGTGATTCATTATTAAGTGGCTGCTCTATGGTCGAATGAAAAAAACCCCACAGATTTATAACTCGTGAGAATTATTCGTATTTTTATAAAGGTAACTTGAATAGAAGACAAATTGGATTGAGGTAAATAAAATAACGAATGAATTAAAAAAGAAAACAAACACACACACACAATAAATGCACAAGTAAATTTATATAAAATCCAAACGCTAATAATGCTAGTGCTTGTGTCTCATTACTCTTTTATTTACTCGATGGCTGAACTGTGAAGGGATGCAAACAAGACAACGGGATTGGACTAATATTCTCTAGAGCCCTTTACACTTACTCATTCTTTTAACCCTTTTCCCAAAGAACGAGGCTAAACAGCAGAGCCCATCCTCCAGACCTTTTGAGTCACCGAGTGTATACAGAAACATTCATTTGCACTAAATTGATTGAAAAATATCTTGGTTAGTGAAAATAAATCAATAAGATTGTCTTATGCTTGAAGCAAATAAAAATATACATATAATACAGTATACCAAATATAAATATGTCAGATATGCATCAAGAAGAAAACAACCACAATGATTCCTCCTAATGAATTTACAACACTTTTACTTTCGGCAAAACAAAATCTTTTCAGTTAAAAGTGTTAGAGCTCAAATTTTACTCGATATTGCTATTAATCTTTCAACGGACATTGTAATGATTTTTTCAATATTTTTCGGAATAAAATAATGATTCCATTATTTTTCAATAAAAATTTTCGTAATTTTGAAAACAAATTGATAATATAGGTAAAAATATTTATATTTATATTTTTTTAGCGTCAAAATTTTAACTAACAATAGCAAATTACTTAAATTGAAAGTTTTTTGCCGAGGGTTGCAGAATTTTTATATATTGAAGGAGACAATAAAATAGTGTGCCTTCTGCTGGAATTATTATTAACGATTATTTATCGTTATAAATAAAATTTATAATTCCAGCAGATGACACACTCTTTTATTGTCTCCTTCAATAGCAAATTAAGTAGATACAGTAAACTCTCATTTATCGGCGGAATTTGATGACGCGGCAACCACGGATAACCCGTAAAATAGTCAAAAAGGAAACAAATCAACACAAGAATGCTTTTGAAAAATGTTTATTCACAGAAGAGAAGCAGGTTTAAAAATGTATTTTATAAGTTAAACATAATGTCTGTCTACATAGTTAGATAGTTTTTAAAGTTTACTTTTGTACAAAATAATCCATCATCAGTTTTGTTGTTTCGAGATAAAACACCTCTTCTTCACTTGAGGAAGACCACGGATTAGCCATAAATCGAATAATCCGCCCTCGGTTAAACAAGAGTTTACTGTATTTATTTTCATTCATCGCTTCTCGGCCTTTTGGCTAAGATGAGATCAACATTCTCTCTTTTACTTTCATATTTTAATTTTTCAAAAATATCAGTCCAGGATCTGCACAAAAACGGAATAAGACACATTATTTATATAAAATTCATCCTTGGATTAGGACTCGCTTTTTTCTGAATCCACTTTACAGAAATTTCTTCAAAATTTTCGGTATAAACCTTTGTTTTAAATACTCTTTACAATAAATCAAAATTTTAACACTTTTAAATAACAACAAAATTAGATTCTATTAACCAGTGGACAGATTGTTAAAATATTTTTACGCAGGGGATTATAATATGTCAAAGGGCTTCATGCGTTTTCGCTAATATTGCGACTCTTTCTCTGTGAACGAAAACCGGGGAAGCTTTAAACGGATTATATATAAGAATTTGAAATATTTTTTATTACTTTTTTATTGGGTTTATGGGTAGAGGTACAAATGTTTCATTTCTGAATAAATTATATCTCAAAAAGCCACAGGATAAGATCGCTCTTAAGGATATCTAAAACACTGTTTAATAACCAGTTTTAGTTGAAATACTAGCTAAATTAGATAAAAATAATTGTGGATGAATCTCTATCGCATGGTCCATTTTGTTAGATTACGCTTACGTCGAGTTTTGTTCTCAAACACTTGTCGGTCAAGCTGTCAAGAAGAGATAATCCTATCTTGTGGTTATTCAAGTTTAGATTCGTTCGGGGTCTTCTTCAAATGGAAGCCATTAAACGAGGAGGGCGCGCAATTAGAAACCTACCCTCTAATCTTACCATCGTAAAGGAAAGGGAAGCAGTGGCCAGCCGCAGTCTGCCAAGTGGAATGGAAGACCTTTTTCATTACCCATTCCTGCCTGGATCCCTTTTCCTCAGATTTCCATCTCTCGCCCTTACTTGAATCATATTCATAAACTTTACTAGACTCTTTTTCTAAATTTTATAATTAAACAAGATCCATATTTTATTTTATGAGAAACCCTTATTTTAATTATATTGAATTAATTTTTAGAAATTCAATGGAATACAAAATATGAATGTAATTTTTTTTTTACAAAACTAACTAAATATATATACAGATAGAATTTATTTTGTTTTTGCCGAGAGTGAAATATAGAAGAAAAGACAAACAAAAGATAAACGGCTTAGAGAAACTGTAATTTTTGTTTAGAGAATATAAATCAAAACATACGTATTATATGTATTATATTTTATTAGAAGGGAATAAAAAAAATATGTTCACATTTTCTGCTAGTTTCTATGGATTGGCTTACATCCAGGCCTCTAAATCTAATTCTCTCTGGAGCTCATTGCAATAGAGGAAGTGTGAATGTCTGTGGCCCAAGATCTTGAAGAATTGAAGATTGTAATCTTATTAAAGAGGGACGCTTAAAGAAAGTTCAAGTTTCTTGAAGCCAGAGTGGATATATATACCAGTGGCGTGCGGTCCTTGGATGCTGTGGATGCGGCGCATTCCGCAAATTCCAAAATGTCAAGAGTATTTTCATCCGTGTTATATTTGAAAATTTGTAAAATTTTAAAAACACTTTCAATAATTACTATACAGCTAATTCATTTAAAGTTATATAAAATTTAAAATTTACGAAGCTTTAACGTTAGCAAATTTAAAGAATATGAAAAAATATTCCAAATTTCCGGTTTTAATCCCTTCAAATATTTTGCGGAAAATACTTTGATTATATGAGGTTAAAAATTGAATTAATTTTTACATATACTCGTCCCATGACTTTCATTTAAAATCAATAAATTGCATTAAAAAAAATTAATCGTGAAAGATGAACTTAAAGATGTTTGGGCAAAAGTATTTGCTTTAATGAAGTCCAATTGAATATTCTCTCTCTCTCTATAACGAGTATCGTTTTGTTCCGAGTGCAAAAGGCCATTCCTAGAATAATAGAAATTAAGAAATTAATCTCTAATATTCTTAAACAGGCTTGAACTTGTTGGGTCCCTTATAGCTTATAATACATTTTAACTCTAAAGAAAGAGAGATGATTATATCCACGCTCTTTGTCGTTATTTCCAACGATCAGATTCTAATGAAAGAATCACTCATCCGCACATTAAATAATAAAAAAGTGAAAACTTTTTCAAGACTCGGTACACTAGAGCTGCCGTAGTAATTATTAATAAACTTAAATATAAATTGTTCATTTATAGCTATACTATATAAGTATAACACCTTTTAAAATCTCAATAGATTAATTCAAAAAATATTTTTTGCCTTTTGAACTAGATATTGCAAAATCTAATAAGAACTATGTTTTTTCTTACAAACTAATTTCTTGACTTTCCGTTCTTGGGCTATTGTGAGTATCGGAATGAAGACACACAAAGAAAAAAAATCATAGTTGAAAAATATTTTTCTCCGCGTTTCAGAAATCTTAAAGCACAATGAAATTTATTTTTATGTGTGATTTAATACATTTAATTTGCATTATGCCTTCTACGAGCGCATCAGTCAGTTTTCAACTATGAAAAGAATTGAAACATCACCAGAAGAAGCTGAAATGAATATGAATTATCCACTCTGTTTACATATCAATTAATAAAAAATCTAATGTTAAATTTGAAAAAATAACGACAAATTCTAGGATCGGTTATCGAAATATTTTGCAAAAAAGAGCGAAGAATAAAATAGAATTTAAAAAAATGAAGGTTTATTTTTTGGACAGCATCCCCTGGTTGAAAAGTCACGGCCCGCCACTGGTATATTCGTTTTGGAGAATAAGGTTATTTGTCATTTCTCCAGCTTAGACTTCACTTGATAACTTCTTCAGAATTAAGGGATATTGTGACAAGAATATCATTATCAATCACAACTATTTAATAGGTATAGGTGGTAATAAAAAAAAGTGAGTTATAGAATAATTTCTTAATCTATCTCTGAGAAATTCTTTTACTTATTATATTAATTGAATTTGTCATTTGATGAATTTGATAATAGTAAAATGTTGTCCATAAATCACTCTTTAGATAAGAACAAAAACAAACCCTTTAGAGAACAAATGATATCAAGAAAAAAAGTAAAAAGGTACAAATATCCCTTGAGATGAAATTCTAGAGAAAGTTTCGAAGCTCATCGGAGTGTTAAAAACAAATTTAAACTTATTCAAAGAAAAAAATACAATTCGCTCCTGTTTATTTCCTTTCTCCCCTTTTGGACTCTTTCATCGTTTAAAAGGTTGTTAATAAAAAATAAAAAAAAATCTTGAATGAGAAATTCCTAGGTAAATAATCGTTCGGTTTTTTTTTTTATAATTACTTTTTTTGTTTTGGTTTGTTTATTAAACATGGTTTTGATTTTATTGTTAGTCTTGTTTATTTTTTCAGTAGATTAATCAATTCCTTTAAACAAAAGTTTTTATGTATCAACGTTTTTTTTAATTAATTGTTCTTAAAAAAAATATAGAACAATTAGTGGGGATTTTTAAGAGTGTATATTGTAAGAGAGTCTTTCAAAAAAACGACATTGACGAAAATACTCTTCTTAATATACAAAGCATCGACAAAATAATGATAATTTGTTTTTAATATTTTGATTATTATATTAACCAGCTGCGATACAAAACATCTTTTATACAGTTAAGTATAAGTAAAATTATGCTAAAATAGGAGAAAAAAAATCTTTTTATTCATAAACCGACGTTTCGGAAGCTATTCTCTCCTTCTTTTTTATTTTATTTTATTTTTTATGCGGGTCTGTCTGCATGCATGAATTTGTGTTCAGATTATAGCCGGTCAATATTTTTCAGTGACCAGGGCTTGAATTTGAGCTTCCTGATCCTTAGGCAACGACTTAGCAATTGGGCCAACCTGATCACGAAAAAAAAAAAAAAAAAAAAATTGAAATATAAAATAATTTCTTTGTTGGAGAATGTTGGCTTCCTCTCAACTATGCTTATATTTACTCAAAAGTGTTAGAGCTCAAATTTTACTTTACATTGCTATTAATCTTTCATCGGACATTATAATCATTTTTTCTATATTTATCGGGATAAACTTAAGATTATATTATTTTTCAAAAGTATTTTTCGTGTAGAAAAATTTCAAAAACAAATAATTTAAGTAAAAATATTTATATTTATTTTTTGCAACGAAATTTTTTCTGGAGAGAGACGGACTGGTAGAAATTTTAATTGAATGTAATGGAAGGCAGCCCAGGGGTAGTGAGGAAAGAAAAAATTAACACATATCAAATAAGGTGTAATTTATTGGAATCCTTCCTCCTTTCCTTTCAAACCGACGTTTCGAAGGATTTACACTTTGAAACCCTGAAGAAGGATAGAAAAATCCTCTGAAACGTCGGTTTGAAAGGAAAGGAAGGATTCAATAAATTCACCTTGTTTTGATATGGGTTAATTTTTTCTCACTACCCCCTGGGCTGCCCCTCAGCGAATATTTATATTTTTTGATGTCAACATTTTAACTAACAATAGCAAATGAAGTACATACAGTAAACTCTCGTTTAACCGTCGAATGGGTGGCGCGGCAACCGCGGATAACTAGCAAAATAGTCAAAAAAGGACACAAATCAACACAAGAATGCTTTTGAAAAATGTTTATTCACAGTAGAAGCAGGGAATAACATAAAAATGAATATGTAGTAATAAACTTCAACAAGAGAAGTTGATTTAAAAATAGGCGAAATGAAATGCGTAAATCACACTGAAAGAAATAGCCACTGATATGTGTGTGTTATTTTAAAATAAGACTGGAGTTCGGTGTATGTGTTTAATTTTGATAGTTAAAACTATTTACCTTATGAAAATGACTCACTATGTGAAATTGATAGTTATAGAGAGGAAAGATTAGAAAGATAAAGCTTCGCCTGTGCGTTCTAGGTTATGCATTCAACTCGAATGCTCTGAATTGCAGGTTGCATCATTAGGCATTAAATTTTAAAACATTTTTGAATATCACTAAAATAAAAAAATAAAAAAATAATAATAATTTTGAAAGTTGATATTTCGTTTTAATGGTATTAATGACTACTAAGTGAATGTATAGTAAGTAGTGTACACCAAACACCTGATGATATTTTAACTTACCAATACCGTTGGCACCGAAAATGAATTTTTGCCTAAAACTTTATCGGAGTATAATTGCAATAGAAATTATTTGATTTCCTTTCAACACAATTAAATGAATTTTGCTTATTGTTTATAAAAGTTTTTAATGTCATAGAATGCGGCATTAAATTTATCGAATTCCATTCATTATTATATAATATTTAAACAAATATTTCTCTCTTCTTTATTATATTTCAATACCAAAAATTCCATTGTCAATTGTTGGATTCTCTTTTCTTTCATGTGGAAATTCCCTCCATCGTCTATCACTTTCCTTTTTATCTTTATTCGAAAGTTTGTTTTTATTTTTTTATTGATTAGCCCTTGGTCCCTTTTCAATATAGGCAACCATTTTAATAAAAGTGACTTTAGAGTCCTTTGATGGCTTTTCGATTATTCTAGTCGGCCAATCAAAGTCCAGTTTATGAACGCCATTCATTAATAAAATTGAAAGGATGTCTAAGTTCACCCAAAGATATAAGATATAGGTGTACATAATTACAATATTTAGATATTAAAGCCAAAATTAATTCAATTTTGAAGTTACTTATATTTTCAATTTCGACTAATAAATTATTTTTTAAGCATGATTTTCAATATTGAAATAATTACTTATTTTGATGTTTTTTCAAGTGATAACACTAAATGGATTAACGTTTAATTAATACTAATATAAACTAATTAATATATATCCGTTTGTCTTCGCCATTTTCTTTGATCCTCTTATTCTCTTTAGTGATGGAAGAATCTGTCAAGAACTAAAGGTGCACTCTTCATACATTCAAAAAAAATTAGGCCTAATGTTTTTTCACGAGTGATATCTTAAATTATGACTTTTTCCGAATAGTTTTGGTGATTAGTTGTGAATTTCGAGCAAACAGGCCCAAAATCGGCGAGGACTACCCGGGGCACAGGCATGACAGTTGAAGAAATGTTGGCATTACAGTAAATCATAAAAAAATATGTTCGCCATCTGCATGGTGATATAATGTTTTGAACATAATTTACGAACTTTTGGGAATAATTCTAGCTAATAGCTGCTTGAACAGATTAATGAACTCGCATAATATATACGATTTATTAGATGTTCAGCATTTTTCATCTACATATTTTGAATTGCAAAATCTAATAAGCTTTTTTGTTTTATAAATACAGACATTTTGTCACAATAACAAACTTTGTAAGAGCTTCCGTTCTCGTATTATTTTGTACCTATATCAAAATTCAGACAAAAAGACAGACAAAAATATGTCTAAAATTATTTTTCTTAATTTTTCAGACATTTTTAAACAAAAATAAGCAAAATAAATAAACTGGAACTGAACAATAATAATAAATAAATAAATATAATTTAAAAGTTGATAATAGGAAAATAACATACATTCGTCTATGTGGCATGACTATTTGAAGCCCTGAAGGCAAAGTCAACGAAACGTTGGCTGATAAATAAAAAAGTAACTCAAAAACTTGTCCTTAGTTTCCTATTATAAACTTTTAAATTAATACAAATTATGGTCGGAAATAATAATAATATATAAATATATATATATATATATATATATATATATATATATTCAAGTGAATTCAACTCTCTCGAAGAGTATTTACAGATTATTAAATATAAAGAAAGCCAAGTAAAAAAAATATTAATGGAATAAATTATGTATCTTTTAAACAATTTAATTTTATCATAAATGTTCTTTTTAATTGATATTCTTCAAGTGAATTTTAATATATGATAATTCTAACGAAGGCCATAATATAGCTTTCTAAAAAAGAATTAATTTTTTCCAGCTACAGAGGTTGTTCGTATAATTAGACGTGAATTTTTATTTATCTCCTAAAATTATAATTGTGAATAACGGACTTCATCTTTAAATTTATCATACAAGACAAAAAAAAAGTTAATTTGAACTTTATTCTCTCGAAATTAAACTAATTAAATTTGAAAAGTTAAAAAAAGAAATTATAGTAGCTATAGATACTTTTTAGTATTATTAAAAGAATTAATCGAGGATTAATGCAAATTAAAGAATATAATAGAGACACATTTTTATAAACTTGTAAAAAATCAAGCAATGTGACTCAATTAAGAAATGCTGCCCGGAATATTTAATTAAATAAAAATTTCCCAGAAACCAGAACACTACTTCTTTCCAGTCAAAATAGAACCAATTATTATTATATACATTTAGGCGTTTCACATAAATATAATTTTCAAACCAACCTACCCAAACTTTTATTTTTTACTATTAGGTTTCATTTTTCAAAACTGAGAAACACTCTTGAGTTCTATCATTATAAACTTATAGGATTTTCCTGCATTTTTACCTATTTAATTCCCTTAAAATTATTTCAATAATTTCATAAAAAATTTCATTTAAAATATAATTTTAAATTTGATTATTTATAACGGTCATTGGGAGAACTTATTTCTAGTGGAGGAAAATCAAAACTCGGAAAGAGTATAGCTTATTTGGATCAATATTTTATTTATTTATTTATTTTCTCAACAACTTTATTGCAAATAATCTTTTTTATTTATTTCTGGAATGCCTTTAATTTACTCCTCAATAATAAGTCTAATAGTCTGTCTCCAAAGAAAAACTTCTAACGTACTTATATAATAAATATCTCTTATAATACCTTTTCGATATTCACTATACAAAGTTTTATTGTAGACCGAAAAGCCATGAATTTGCTCATTTTTTTAAATTAAAATAGTTTTAACCATTATCGAGATATTTAAAAATATGAAAAGAATAAACAATTTTCTCATGTACGATTTCAATACTAAATCAAAGAGTCAGGACCCAGACAGGCCATCGCAATACTTCTCCATTATATTCTATAGAATATAAATGTGAAATTAAAAAATACTGAAGATGAAGGCCAAACCTTCCAAATTATAGCCTCTATCAAATAATATTTTATATATGACTATACTTAATTTTCATCAAGCAGAACGCACATTTTTTTAAATCTCAATTATCAAGAACCTTGCAATAAAATCTTAACAAGTTTGCATACATTTTTTAGGTCTTTCAGTTTTTAGCAGTAACATCTGTACATTACTTAACAGTCTCTTTTCATCAATCTTCTTCGAGTGCCATACCCGAAAAGGGTGCCGGCGCCTCTCCACATATACCTGTGCTGAGTGTGTTTAGTTGTTTTACACAGATATACGGGACCTACTTTTTAACGCCGGTTCCGAACGGATAATTTGGAGAGGTCACTTGGCAATTATACTCTTGGTAGGTTGCCATTACTTTCCAAGAGGAGGCGACTGCAAATATCTATCTGCCGAGACTCGGTCTGGAACCAGCGATCTTCGAGTCAGCGACCCAACACTCTATCCACTGACCCACAGTCGCCTTTCATCAATACCTTTGATATTAAGAGGTTAAAATTATTTCACTAGTTTAGTTAGTAATGTTATGTCGGGTGTTTTATTTTTTATTTTTTGGTTTTTCGGCCTTTATAGCCATAAGCCAATTTATGGTACTATTATTTTTTTTTTAATTTGTCTCTGCCCCGGGGTCAGATTTTTAGCCGGATGTCTCGAGTCGGATTCGAACCCGGGTCCACTTGGTTAGCAGGCTGACACACTACCCTTAGCTTAACCCGACCCCCCGTCGGGTATTTTATTAATGTTGATTTGTTTAATTTTTTTTAATTGTTCTTTAATTTAGATTATAAACACTTTTTTATTGCTTTAATTAACTATGAATATTTATTGATAATTTCCTATAAGAGAGGTAAGTGAAATTCATGTGATGTGTGCATATTTATTTTTTTAAACATTCTAATATCTTATCTGTCCGCTTTCCAATTTAATTTTAATTTTTTTACCCATTATTATTGGTATTCCTCACATGGTGGTGTTGGTTTTGCATTTGAAATGCATCTATTTATAAAGGAGGAAAAACCGGGATGGTGTTGGGAAAAAATAATGATTAGAAATAAATGATTCGACAAACGCCATTTGATTCAATTACTTTAACTGACTATTTATTAGTTGCTAATTATTTGAAAATTGAAATTGAATGAACAAATGTATGAAAGTAGTGTGTGTGATGGGCCGATTCAATGGTTTTTAGAGATATATTGAAATAGATTAATTAATGGGAAATGATTGCGTAAATCGCTAGAGAAATAAATCATTGTCTTAGAAAATGAAAATAGATACCTCAATAGTCGGCTCGTATTTCTCTCTGGGTTAAACCATTAATTAAAATTACATTAATATCCCCTATTATTATTAATATGATTAATTATTAGCAGAAGGAAGAAAGAATTAATTCTAAATAAATCATTTGACTAGAAGGTAGAATAATGGTCGATTAGTAATATTTATTTCGAACCCCTTCATCTGTTCCACAACGATTTGTTGATGGAAGAACGCATTTAAGTAAAGTGTACTTAGCTGGATTCGTACTATTTTTAATTTCCCTTATATAAATAAGTGAAATATTGGAATGCCATTATCGAGAAAGAAATTTTTGAAGCCTCCTAATTCCATTATTATAAATATTACTTTCAATTTTTGAATTACTATATAATTGGAAGTAGGTACACAAAAGCATTTATTTATGCATCATTAATTAAGTACAGTGAGAGTTTTCATTAAAAATGTTCGCCAGACCCCAAAAAAGAGTCCCAATACCTTTTGGATATTTATTAAATCGGGATACTAGTATAACTGATAGGATTTCGATTAATCGACCATCCAGAAGTAACCACTCATTTCCATTTTGTTTTTTAAATTTTTTCTTTTTTTACTTAAAAACAGTTTTTAAGATTTACTTCAATTTTCAAAAGCATATTTTCTTTGTTGTCAATAAATTTTATACATATCTTATAACTGAAAAAAAAGTTGTAAAAATATCTTTGGAAAATTTTAGAAACTATAATCTAGATCCCGAGCATTTCATTTTTAATTTATTAAGCCAAAATACAACCATGTCTCAAAATCAGCACATTTTAGTAAAAGAAAAATCTCCAAATTTTATTTTCATCATTGAGTGACTCGTTGAATCCATTGAGAATCGAACGATTAAATTAATCTTAGCTTCTGCCAAGACAAGCTCACTTGTCCCAATGAGAGAAAAGTTTTCGACTTTCTTCATTAGACTGTCTTCTGTTAAAGTAAAGCAAAATTTATTATTTCCTCTAAAGCTTCAGTTGAGGAAAATACTTTCCTAATCTTCTTCTTAAGTAACCATCTCAGTTATCTACAGTTCTTAGAGTACTATAGTTCTTCAAATCCAAAATACATCTCTACTCTAATAAGATCCCTAATTACTCTTTTGAGGATTTAGTACAAAAAATTAAAACGGAACCCTATTAGTGTCGCTACAAGGGCAGTCTGTTTATCCGCGTGCCTCATCTGTAGCTTGTAATCTAAAGAAGATACAAACTTGAATTTACAAGTTATATAATTATATTTATTTTACCTGAAATCAAAAATCGTATTCAGGTTTTAATAGAATGATTATGATGGAAAGAGTTTGTACTTTTGTGGGATCGAAAATAAAAAAAATAGATTTTATTTAATGCACTTTAAAACGATGCTTTAAGAGCACATCACAGTAACTACTTTTACATTTTTTTGTATCTAATGGAATTTCAAACCACTGATCCTAAAATTAATACGTCTTTTCCTTCTTTTTCCTTTCATTTTCCTATCCAACACAAACAAAAAGGAATTTGATATCTCAAGTATTTTGGAAGATATGATGTACGGAATCTATGGAATCCGACTCCAGCTCGCACTTGAACCTTTTTCAATTGTGCAAGAGTTTTCTTTCAAACTTGAACCTCCTTGCATCAAAATCAATTAAATAAATCAAAGATCAATTTTAAAATTTATTTGATTAAATTCAACCAATGTATTTTGAGACTAAAAGTTTAATTGATTGATTAATCTGTGTGTGGGTGTGAGTGCAACTATGTCATTTATCTTCAGCTTAAAAAATACTATATAGAATAGTATAGAACAAAAATTAATAAACAGCTTTAATGATTAGAAATAAATCAATATTTCCCCATACTTAAACAAATTAATATGAATTAAGTATTATCTCACTTCTTAATTCTATTAAAGAATCCATTAACATAACATTTAACGCTCCAATTAATTGATTTATTTTATATTCAAATGTATTTAATCAATTAAACAATTAATCAACAAGATTTAGAACTGTTGATATAGACTTTATAAGCAATAGATTTAGAGGTTGATACATTCAAAAATCCAAATTTTGAAAATAAATTGAAATAAAGGTTCGATATTAAATTGGATGGATTCGCCAATAAAGCAGTAGCTAAGGCGCTTGACTACGGACTATTTCCCCATAACAGGTTTTTGTTCTTGTAACTTTTCCTGTAAAATAAATTAACGAAAACATCTTAAAAACCAACAACTTTATATAATCAATGCACTTAACACGGATTATTCTAAATAAACCTTAAATATCTAAAGCCTAAGCAAAAAAAAAAAAAGCAGTATAAGCCTTAATGTACTAGGCAGGAGACTGCACATAGAAACTAATTATAAAACATATGTATAAAATCTGTAACCTTATAGAATAATATTACTAATGTAAAAACCTACTGTATAATATTGTAAATAAAAGTTTTTTAAAATTAAAGACTACGGATAACTCGGGATCGAATCTCACCTTAGTCAAAACAATTTTTATCTTTCTCAAAAATGCAATGCTCCTCTCTAAAACCAGAAGAAGGCAATGGGAAACCACCCCTGCAAAAATTCCCTCAGAAATTACAATAAAGTAGGTACTCTCCAGTTCGTAATCGAGTATGGCGTTCGAAGAAGAAAATTGAATTAGAGGAAAATTCGAAAACTTTCAAGCTCGGTTGCTTTCCGCAAATTTTTGTAATTTGAATTTTTCTAAGTGACCATTTTGAGCTAGAAACCTGCAACTTATTGTTAGAAAGGTGCGGCTATTACTACCAACTTTTGGGACAAATTTCACCTTATCAGCTACAAATATTTAAGGGTGTATAATGTAACGATTCGATTTTTTTTTTTTTAATTTTTCAACTGTTTTCAAATGTTTTGAAGCTAGAGAGTTCAAAATCTAAATCTTGGAATTCCAAACATTTTCAACCAGATTCAACTTTCTAGAGCAGTGTTTCTCAACCTTTTTTGGTTGTCGGCTCACTAAAAATATCTGGAATCATTTGCGGCACACCTAAATATAAAAAAGTAAAAGTTGTGATACAAAAAAATGAAGTATGTAATTACAAATATTATTTCAAATTTACAAAACCCATGCAATTTTAATTACAATTAAATAATTATTTGCCGAAAACGCTCGCGGCACATTTGGTAGGTTGAGAAACACTGGCTTAGTGAGCCCAAAATCTAAACAGTTCTCCAGATTGAAAATATACAAATTTTATCTAATTTTCTAAGACGATTTCTTTTTATGAATTTAATTTTTCTACTGAGTGATAAAAATGAAGAAAAAAGTAAAAGCTTTTTCATAACCTAGTACGTTCGCCAGTTAGAACAAGTATTTTTTCACATAATTGTCTGAATTTTATTGAATTTCAATTAAATATTTGATTTCTCTATAACGAGTATAATTTTGATTCAAGAGGAAAAGGCCATTCCTAGAATAATAGAAATTAAAAATTAAATCTTTAATACTCTGAACAGGTCTTGACTTGTATTTGCCATTTCCTTCGCTCTAAAGGAAGAAGTTAATTATTCTATCCACACCCTTTTTAGTTAATTTCCTCGATCGGATTCTAAGATTCAAAGAGTCGCCCCGAGCACATTTATTAATTAAGAAAAAAAGTGAAAATTTTCCAAGACTTGGGTAGCTAGATATGCCGTAATAATTAATAATAAACTTAAATATAAATTGTTTATTTACGCCTTTATTATTATTATTATTTTTTTTAATTTGTCTCTACCCCCGGGGGTCAGATTTTAGCTGGATGCTTCGAGTCGGATTCGAACCCGGGTCCCCTGGTTAGCTCGCTGTCACGCTACCGCCTAGCCTATCTGACCCCCCCCTACGCCTTTATTATGATTTCGCATTAAAATCTCAATAAAAACTTTTTCTTTTTGCATTTTTGAACCGAAACTTTTAAAGCTAGAGCAGTGTTTCTCAACCTTTTTTGGTTGTCGGCACACTAAAAATATCTGAAATCATTTGCGGCACACCTGAATATAAAAAAAATGTAAAAGTTATATGATACAAAAAATTAAAAATCTAGGCCATCTGACCAAACTCAACCAAATTTCGTATACATAATCAGTGGGACCCCAGAAGTCTAAAAATGCAAAAACTAACCGTCCAAAATGGGGGGAAGGGGGTCAAGGGTCAAAAAATTAAAATCTTGGCTATTTACCAAACTCAACCAAATTTTGTATACATAATCAGTGGGACCCCAGAAGACTAAAAATGCAAAAACTAACAGCCCAAAATGGGGGGAGGGGGTGCAGGGTCAAAAAATTAAAATCTTGGCCATTTACCAAACTCAACCAAATTTTTTATACATAATCAGTGGGACCCCAGAAGACTAAAAATTCAAAAACTAACCGCCCAAAATAAGGGGGGGGGGGTGCAGGGTCAAAAAATTAAAATCATGGCCATTTACCAAACTCAACCAAATTTTGTATACATAATCAGTGGGCCCCTCTAAAAATGCAAAAACTAACCCCCTTCCCCTACATGATTATACATAATGTTATTAAATATTAAATATAAGTGAGGGGCCAGGTTGTATGGTAAAGTCAAGTGGATGGCCACATCAGAATACGTAGCTTATTTTTTTATTTTTTCACATTTCCTAAATATATATAAGTATGAAAAATAAAATTAAAATTTTTGATTAAGTTCAATACATACATTAGATATGTCCTTGTTGCCTCAAGTACTCCAATAAGTAAAATTGGTCTAATTAAATTATTTTTTTCTTGATTTTATTTTACAAAATACGAATTGGAATTTTGAGGATGGATATAATTTTTTCATTTTACTGACTATATACATTAAATTTTATTTGTCTTCCCTCTGAATGGTCAAAAAAGTTGCTTATTTTGCTTCACTCGTTTTAAGAATTTAATTGATATTGGCAAATAAAATTGCATATTTGACAACCTCAATGAGATATTAAAAATATTCGAATATCAACTTTAGACTAAATGAAAATGCGATCTGTGTTTGTTTGAAACGGACAAAACTGAAAGGCAAAGGGTTATAAACATGATTGATTGCGGATGACCCTTATATAGGCAAATGACTTTCCCAATCTATTAAAATTAAAATCAACTTCGAGGCTAATACACTAGTGGGTCGCCAATTTCAATATTTAATTACGAAAAAACTTGATTTTTTTTTAAAGCTCACTTTCCTGAGAAAGTGATGACCCTAGAAATAGAACATCTCAAATTAAAAAAAAATGAAGTTATACTATTATAAAAACATGAAAAAACATTTAAATGGAAAATATGAAATTAGTAGAATTATTATTTCAGTTAAAATAAACAAGCATAACGGGAAATCGGGTAGCCGCGCGCGTTAGTGCTACCGCTTCTGCGTCGTCTTGGTGACGATGCGCAAGCGGGAGGCCCAAGTTCAAGCCTTGCTAGCGGCAGAATAAAAATTTGACCGGCGAAAACCTGGCTCCCTCTCTAACACTACTAACCCATGATAAAAAAATCACATTACGTCCCCACTGGCAAAGTGGACTATGTACCCAAAGCAAAAAAAAAACAAGTATAAAATATTCAAGATTACTCAACTACTCAGATGACACAATCGTCCTATTGAGGAAAAGTTTAGTGATCTAAATCTAAAAAAAAGTATTTTCAATTCTTTATGGTAGTTCAATAAAATTATATTTCGATGATATATATAAATCTGTCCTTCAGTCGACGTTTCAGATCCTAAACGCTATCCTTCCTCAAGGTAAAGTATCACAAACTTTATTTGTCAAGCGTTTCAATATGAGATTTTATCTCGCTAACTATATAAGGAGTCATTCTTTTGTGTTCATCTTCAAGCTGGAAATTCAATTTTTAACATGTGTAGGAATAAAAATATATTTGATACTAGCTATAAAAGTAAATTTTTTCTTACTCGAAATCACGGTAATCTTATAAGAGAGGGGTGTCCAACCTTTTGGCTTACATTGGCCATTTACATTTTTCTCGGACCGCGTATAAAATATTATAATTCTATTGATATTTGTTATTTAAAAAAGATACTTAATAATGTAGAAATAAGAACTTTATTATTTTTTTAGCTCATATTGAGCTTCTAATTTTCGTAAATTGTATACTTGAAAATAGCTTCTTGTAAATACATACCTACAACCTACATACTTAGAAAAAGTGATATGTTGTATTAAAGAATTTGTTTATATTTTTTCCTGGCTAGATAATTAATATAAAATTCTAATAAAGAGACAATATTCAATTTTTATTTCAGATCGGTATCTAATTGCTGTTTTAGAACATTCAATCAGAAAGTTTGCAAGTAGAAAATTTATTTCTAATGAAAATGGAGTCGAAAATAGACCAAAATGATGATTATTTTTTCGAAAATCTTGAAATATAGTTTCAGATTCAAAAATTAAAATTAGGACTTTTATTTTTTGAAAACTTCACAGTAGATTTTAAAATTTCTTATTTTAGAAAAAAAAATTATCAATTTTATGACTTTATATTAGGACACTGGTGGGACAGCCCTGATTTAAATTGAATGGGATTAAATAAGGAAATAATGAACGATAATTTATTTTTTAAAAGGGTCACGCATATAGTATAATTATCCCTGACTATCCATTATCTATTGACATGTAAAAACGAGCAAAGATCTAAAAGACAACTGACAAGTTTTAGTTCAGGAAAGAAATTATCAATTAATTGTCATTGTTCTAGAAAACCCCAATTCCTTGTCTCCTTGTACTAGAATGATAACTATAGACTTGGTTAGTGAAATAATAAATATTTTAGAAAATGAAAATATGAGAAGAAGTATTTTTAAATATTCGAAACTTCATTATTTTTTTTATCTTATATATTTGAGTTTATAATTTTGCTTAATGAATTTTATTCTTGAAAAAAGCTTCACGTATTGTACAAACGTCATTCATATTTCGAAAAAGGGAATAGATATATCTCTACATATAAATATTAAAGTTTTAAGAAAGTTTATGATTTTATGTTTCGCCAGACTCATTGCAGTGCTGGGCCGCATGCGGCCGCGGGCCACGAGTTTGACAGGCTTGTTGTAAGATAAAAATGTATAATATGTAATTATAAACATGATTGTAATACCTAGACCTATAGATTGTTACCCTATATTTTGACTTTAAAGCTCCTTAGATGTTTTCTTCATACACCTCTTTCAATTTTATCGTTAATATTTGCCTCGAGTGTTCTTAGCAAAATATTTAAATAAATGTGGTAGCGATAAGAATATAGGAAGATTCCAGAATCTGTGTTGTCTAAGGTAAAGGAATTACAAGGATTTATTCCCGGGAGAATCGTTCCTGAGGAATTTATGTAGATTGGATGTGAAAGGTTAGCGGTTAGGAGAAAGGGCGTTGAAACTGGATTCGATTCCATTCTCTTGTTGATATTAGGGTAGTTTGCATAAGTGGGCTTATCATTCCATGTCTTATCATAATCTAACAAAAATTGCTTAATTAGAAAAAAAAGTTATATTCTTCAAATTGTTGCCTTATATATAAACATTTAAAAATTTATACATATAATCTTAAATATTAAGAGTATACCTCAAGTTATAAGAAAATTAACAATTCGAATTGTACCCTTATAGTAATGATTACACTCAAAAATTTCAATTTTTTCCTCTTCGATTTTTAAATGTTAAGGAAATTCATTTATCTATACTTTTAATTATTAAAAGCTATAATATAGATATGATGCAACTTTTTTGAGGAATTAGCCTGTTTGCAAAAAGTCTAGCCTTTATGAAAAATGGCAGCTGTTTGTGAAAACCGAGGGGTGAACCGTGATTGGAAATAGGTGTACACATCTTTAGAATTATGTGGAATTATTTTGGAATTCATTAGATAATGCCCCTTCATCTATTGTCTTCTATTTGGAAATGAAAGTGAAAGTGGAAGTAGGTGTATAAGATATTAGGCCGGTTCACCCCTCGGTGAAAACCTTTATGATTCCTTATTTATGGTCACGCTTCTGGACTTATTGCAAAAACCCGAATTAACACTATCCTTATGAGTCGACAATAAACGTTCTGCATATTCTTAGTTGTTATGAGTTGGATTTCTGCCTAGCCTAGCGTCCCAAAATGTTTGAATGAGTATAAAATTTGAAATTAACTATTCAGAATGACCAATGTATGGTGAATAGGCATGTCATGTGCGAGTAATTTTATTTATTTTAATGGATTTTTTTTAAATTCTACTATTCCTATTTCATAAACTCAGGTCACTTTAATTTTTAACGTGACTTTTAATGGCTTTCAGCAGGTCTACTTAATTATGTATTTTTTCTCTTTAACAGAGATATTTTTTTGGAGGGAAACTCAAATCTCTGATGATTTTACTATTATTTATTGATAAGGATTTAATAACACTATATATATTATATAATATATATAACGACTCTAGATCACGATCCATTATTTTAAGTTGAACCGTTAATTGGAGCTATTTAGAGAGAGGTCGGCACATGTAAACTATCCCAGCGCCCATGGGGGCTCAAACTGATGCGGATGATTTACGCATAGAATCAGAAAGTTTCGTCGATTCTATTCGTTCGTGACTAAGATAAAGTAATAAAAAAAATATTTACAAAAGACATTCAGAAAGATTGAATTGCTTATCTTGATTCGAAAGAGGGAATATTAAATGGATTTTTTAAAATATACTTTTTAACTCCACGAAATTGTTTCATTAGGACACAGTCAAGGCATTTTAATGCACCTCCCCTTTTTCCACCTTCTCTATAATCATATGCTAAGGCGAATGTATTTAAAGGAGTTTTATTTCTGAAGTGAAAGCTTTTTGAAGAGTGAATTGTACCTAAGAGTTAGCAACAAAATCATTGTACCTAAGAGTTAGTCACAAAATCACTGACTTTTTTTTTAATGGTAATGATGAGAGAAGGAGTTACACCAAAAAGGTGCAATCCCTAAAAGCCTGGGTTGGCCCCTCCATCGTGAAAAGAAGAAGAAAGAATTTTATGGGTTGGGCGGGAGTCGAAGGTATCTGTGGATACGGGTCTTAAATAGCTGAAGGTTATAAGTCGCGAGAAAGATGGAGGCAGGGAGCGAGTTCCAGTCTCTAGAGGTCATAGGGATAAAAGAGTTGGCGAAAGCGCTTGTTCGACTTTTATCCAATTTGACAGCGAATGGGTGCTGAGAGTTTGAAAACCGCGGTTTTCTCGAAAAGAGGGCATTAGGGGGGATAATTGATTTCAGCTCGACTGAACAGACACCGTGATAGTATCTGTAGTACAGGGAAGAGCAGAAACGGTTCTTCGGTGAGCCAGGGAGTCGAGTGAGTTGGTTAGAGCCGGGTCTCCTATTAGTTTAATTGCTCGCTTCTGAATTGCATCCAGTTGAACTGACTTTGAACTATTTGGGTCTTTAAATTAAATTCTCTCTTAAATCTTTTTTTAGTAAAATTTGAAAATCTTAATAAAATATATTAGAAGAGATTACTCACAGTCCCTTAAGTGTGTTCATAAAATTACTACCAACTTAATGGGGAAATGTTCCATCGACATGATTACCTATTCTTTTCATTTTAATATTAAAGAAAAATATCGATAGTAATGTAATATATATTAAAAAAAAATACAAAACTTTGATAAAACAATCTTGAAAACGTTATTTTTAAACCCAGACATTTCAGGAGAAATTCTCCATTTATCAATGGAATTATTTTTTAAAAATTGAAAAAAATTGCTTTCTAAAATGTTTTTTATCAATGGAATTATTTTTAAAAATTGAAACAAAGAAATAAAAATTGCTTTCTTTAATGTTTTTTTCTCTTTTTCAATTAAAAAAAAAGTTTGATTTATAAAGGGGGAATTTCTCCTGAAACGTCTGGTTGAAAAATAAACGTTTTCAAAATTGTTTTATCAAAGATTTGTATTTTTTTTAATATTTAAAAACAATCAATAAATTTTTTTCTTTTTTAGATAGTAGCATAGTTAAAATTTCTATAGAAAATCAAGAAATGTAGTCAACTACTAAATCAGAGGCATTATGGATAATTTTTAATATATCAGAAGGGTTGCATTCACTTCAAAAATTATGTATAACACCTCGGATTTAGTAGCAGTTGACCACCTCTATTGAATTTCTATACTATTCTTCTCTTCCTCTATTGCTTGGAAAATACTGACGACTGACTCCTCGAGATTAAGCAGGAAAGACAGTTTAAAATGCTAAATAAAATATTAATGAAGATCGTGCACACTCTGACATTACAAAATGTGTTATTTCTCTTTTTGTGTTTATTTTCTGATTTATTGTCATCTACAAGAGCTGTTTTTGAAAGCAAAGGGCAGTAAATTATCACTGAGGTGTCAATGGACCCGATTTCATTCATTGTTATGCTTCTTGCATCTCACTACCATTGATTGCTGATGTTTAAAGAAATTTACAGTCATTTCTGATTAATAATATTGTTTGTACAATCAGAAATCATCTCTATCATCGTATCAATGTATAAATGGAGTTATAACTTGAAAATCATATTGGAATATGTCAGCCGTCAGAATTTTACTAAAATATAGAAATCTCTTTGAAAAGGTAGGAGAGAAGATTAAGTTAAAATTTAAATCAAACTTCAGTAGAAGTTTCAATTATCTGTCAACTAATTTACAATCAAGTTATATATTTAGCCAACCAAACATCATCACATGCTATTCATTCACATTTGCTCATTAGTCTTAGAATAATAGCTAATTTTAGGGTCATCTGTCTCGTCTGAATCACTTTCTATCAATTTTTGAGTTTCTGAATTTTTTAAAAAAATTTTAAAAAGTTATACTATAGGTATTATTTATTTATTTTTTTTTGCAACGAAATTTTCTCTGGAAAGAGACGGACTGGTAGAAATTTTAATTGAATGTAATGGAAGGCAGCCCAGGGGTCGTTATTTTATTGTTGAAATGAATGATGACCAACCCCGTTTTTATAATTTTGTAATATTAGTTTATAAACCTCTGAAGAAGGAGGGAAAAATCCTCCGAAACGTCGGTTTGAAAGGAAAGAAGGAAGGATTCCAATAAATTAAAACTTATTTGATATGTGTTAATTTTTTCTTTCCCTCACTACCCCTGGGCTGCCTTCCATTACATTCAATTAGATATTATTTATTTTTAACAATATGTATCATCAATTATTTACATTCAATGAAATGATTTCACATTAGATATATATAAAAAATACTGTTTTGAATAACGTCGGTTATTTCTTCATTCACTAAAGCATTAACTTTTTCATTTATAAACAGACGACTCACTCACTATTCTATTATTTCTAAGAATTTCATGAAAAAGAAAATTGTTAACGTCAATTCAAAAATTTTTATTGTCCTTTATTTTTTGAAGTTATGCATTTCTTAATTTTTTTAATATTTTAGTAAGTAAAAGTTGTGTTTTTTCAGTTGAAAAATTATTTTCTATATATTTCTCTAGCAGTATAACCCCGGCTAAGGCTCTACGGAAATGAAGCGCGACAATTAGCAAATGGAGTAGAGTAGTGTTAGCAGTAGTATTTAGTAAATAAAGTATTGGCTAATTGTGACGCTTTGTCGCTTCGAGTGGACAACTGGGGTAAGAGTTTTAATGCTTTCAAACCTAAGATTTTGAAAAAAAAAATAGTTTTTATTTTTTTTTCATAATGTTCCACCATTTTTCAAAAAAAAAAAAAAAAAATGAAAAAATTCCTGATTCCTGGTGTAAAGGAGTATAGAAGACATTTTCTGACAAAGTTTGGCGGTGGATACTTTTAAATAACACGGTAAAAAAAATGATTTCTATTCTTAAAGACCGGCTTTCCATCTGAAAGTGTTTTTTTCATTCTTTTACGTCTAAGAATTAGAAAAAAAATCAATTTTCATTAATTTTGAATTTTACTATTGAAAAAAAAACCGAAAAAAGAGGTTCTTTTTAAAAATCTCGAAAATCGTTTGAGATAAAGAGCTAAAAATTTAGCTGGATTATTTTTATTTAATGTCAAATCGAACCCTCAAGTGCAAATCGAAAAAGCCATGAGTGCAGATTTCCCATACAAACCCGGCTATACTCTTTTGATTGATGGAAATATAATGGTAGTTGGATAATTAAACCAAATTGGAGGGGAAATAAAAAGTTTCCAATTGGTTTAGATAATTTCAAACGCTTTGTTTTAATATAATAAAAGTATTAAGTTCTCTCTATTGATCTAGGGTTATTTACTAGAATACTGATCCGAGAAGTTCTGAACGCCCCAGTCGTTGCTCGTTTGTGCAACTTTATGAATATTTACAAATGGAAATCGTCTCGTTGAATTATTTATGCTATTAAGTCTTATTGACATGTTCTAATTAGGTATTTATTGAACGGTTTCTAGAAAACAATCATTTTCCAATTTGCCTCTTTTTTAATTAGATAAGCTTAAAATATACACTCAATATAAAATCAATAGAATTGGATTAAAAATCTTATATGATTTCGGTTATTTACAGCACAGTATATTTTTAAATAAATTATTAGGGTGAATATGAATATAAATTTAAATTAAAAGAAAAAAATTAAAATTAATCAATAGTTTAATCAAAATATTGAATACGTATTTTTGTTTTCAAAAAAATCAGTTTCCTTTAAAAATTATCGAGAAAAATGTAGCAAAAAATTATCCACAAATGCTTGAACATATAAAACTGCATAAATACAATTTAATAATCATACAATCGTTAAACGTACACAATATATCAAAACAAGAATTTATATTAAATTAGTATACCTTGCGGAAAATGGCTCTTTTGCTAATTTCGAACCAGGGTAATGGTTTTTTAACATGTTTCTTAATCTGAACGTAATTATCTTTCGTTAATCGGTGTTAAATTTTGTAAAATTATACAGAAGAATTTCTCTAGTACCCACATAAAAAAATTATTACTAAACTAGATACATTCCATATGTGCTTCTGAGTGAATGTTGTAAATAAAATGGCTGTTTTTAATCACTTTTTTAACTTGTTAGGTGACTGAATATTCTCATGATGTTAGAAAAGAGATAAGGAGATTAAATAGATTTGATCAGGAAGGCTTATTCACATTATCATAGCGCAGAGCGTGCGCATGGCAAGTTCAAGCATTGATAAACGCTGTAAGCTATTTACACGAACATTTTCGAACCACGTTTGACCCCTTTGCAGCTCGGAACCTATTTGAGATACAGAGCTGAAATTATAGACATGTAATTATATAATCCATCTTGAAGAGATTATCAAATCTCAATAATATAGTTTAAATAGATTCTGAGATATAGACTTGATATTTTAATTTACAAAAGGCGACAAATGCGAATAGAACTCACATATTATAGTACATAGTTTTTTCATCTCATATCAAAATTAATAATTTTTAAACAATCAAAATATTGTTCATCATAATTACGCATACTTACTAAGTTATTTTCATTAATATTGACAGATTTTTATATTAAAGGTTTCAAAATAAGAGCACATTCAAGGGGACTTTGTAGTTTATAACATAGCACAGTGTTTCTCAACCTTTTGTAGAGCGAGTAACCCTAGAGCACATATATTTATTTCTGAGGAACCCCTAGCACTAAAATATGTGATATTTAATTTTTCGTCAAAATATCAACATCATGCTACTTTTATAGCTTCCAAATATCACATACCGCCGCCGATAACGGTGTTGCCACATTTTAAAAATTTGCTAGATTTTGGTTTAAAAAAAAGTGCATTTTAAATTACAATACCTAACATTTTTATTTTCATGAATAATATTATTGTTAAATTTTTTTGGTAATGTCATTGGGATACCCATATGCCCGTTTCGGTTTTCGGACAGTTTTTTTTACATATTCAATGTACCATATACTCATAAATAATATTCTCATCTATTTGAAAAGCAATATTATTTCAAACGTCATTAATAACAAAATAATAATAAAACAATTTAAATGATGTTTTCATTTTGTTACTAATGTAACGTAATCGTTGTATTATAAGAAAGTTAAGAAACTTTAGAGCAACAAAAATGGTATCACTGAGACAATAATAGTGATGTTCATCGCATTCTTATGTATCAATGGTTTTATTTGACTATAAGGTAATACTTAGACTCTAAATTTGGTATTTTTTCTTTACATCACATATTTTTTGAGGGGTGATACTGCTAACTAAATTTTTTCATTTATTGGCCTCTAGGCGCGGAACCCAAAACCCCCCTTTGTGGAACCCTGGGATTCCGCGGAACCCAGTTTGAGAATCACTGGCATAGCACATCGATGGACAGTTAAAATGAAATTACCAAGATTTATAAGAATTTTACAAGTGTATAAAAATAGTTAAAATGTTCTTTAAAACTGTTT
>JALMQS010000833.1:368994-410753 GCA_024734495.1 Forficula auricularia
AGGGGACGAAGCTCTCTTATATACAATGTAAAAATATTCTACTAAAATCTTAGAATTTTGATCTTAATTAAATTCTTTCTTGATATATTTGGTTTTCATCGTGAGTTGTATTTTTGAAGAAAATTCATCTAATTTTAAAAAGGATACTCAAATCTTCGTGTTAATTATTTAAAATCATTTTTAGTTTTTAAAAATTAAATCCGAGAGGTTTATAATTATCTTACAATATAATAAATATTTAAAATTCTAGCCAAATACATAATTGAACTACTTTTGCTTTGTTTTTTCAATTCCGAATTTGGAGGTCTGTTCAATTTTAAAAAGTATTTTTTGATAGTTTCCGCACTTGGTTTGTTCTAAAATAGAATATTTAGTTAAAAATATTTGTAAATTAAATAAATCGGGATGGATTTATTGGGGACGGGATGGGGAAGAGATGATATAAACCAATCGACTTGATTGGGGAATAATGGAATTAAAATAATTATCGGAAAAGAGGTTTTTTTATCTAATTAGATTTTTCCTCTTATTAAAAACAAGGACTAAAGGCGAATAAGGACACTCGATGGTGGAGAAGTAATCTCCGGAATCGAAGCAAAAATACAATGTATACATTAATTAATGTAAAATAATTAGTTTAATAAAATTTATAAAAAAAATAAATAAATCTGGAATGAGAATTGGATTGATTGGACTAATTATCGGAAAAGAGGTTTTTTTATTTAATTATTTTTTTCCTCTTATTAAAAACAAGGACTAAAAAGATGATCAAGGACACTCGATGGTGGAGAAGTAATCTCCGGAGTCGAAGCTCAAATACAATGTATACATTAATGTAAAATAATTGGTTTAATAAAAATTAAATACTTGAAAAATGTAAATAATGAAATTTTTCATAAATTTAATTGACTATGTTTTATTTCTAGAGACACAGTAACTGTTTTTAAAGAATTCAATGTTAAATAAAAGTCACCATGAAAGGAGAGACATATCAACTATTTGAAATTTGACGTAGAATTAAGAAAATGTAAGTTTGCCAGTCTTAAATCTGAATTAATTAGCCCAACAAAATATGTTAAGTTCATCGTTACAACACTCATACAATATCGTCAAACCAAATTATTATGTTGCATTGTTAATTGCAAATAAAATGAAGCCATTTTCGGACGGGGAATTAGTAAAAGATTGTGTTCAAGGAAGTGTAAAGGAAATTTTGTACAATAAAAGTAACTTATTTTCAAACATAAGTCTGTCACGTCAAATAATAAGTCGTCGCATTAATGATATTTAAGAAGAAATCAAATTTGCGAAACAATATTAAAGATTCTAAAGTGTGCTGTTCCGATCGTAATAGATTATTTCCGTCCGTAAGGTATTCCTCTTCTGTGCTTCAGAATACTGTACATTTGTTGTATAAGCACTATGGCGTAAAAATGTAAGATGGTTACATGTACATGTAAATTATAAAAAAAATTACATAACTGAGTATACAAGATTGTATTATCACCAGCACCAAAATTTCAGCTCAATCGGTTGGGTGGAAGTGGTTTAAAATTTTGTTGCGAAATTCCGCTCACGTATATAACATTGCCCTTCTAGGAAGCAATAAAAAAGAATTAGAGGACGCCCTGAATGGAATTAACCAAATCCTAATAGAAGAAATCAAAATGAAAATAAACAAGAATAAAACCAAGGTCCTAGTATGTACAAAAAAGAACAAACGAGACAGGAATGCATCAAAATTAACCAAGAAAACCTAGAAGGAGTTAAGGAATTCCGCTACCTAGGAAGTAAAATAACATGGGATGGGAGGAGCGAAAACGAAATTAAATCAAGAATTGCCCAAGCAAAAATGGGGTTTAATTCAAAACAAAAACTACTATGCTCCTCCTCAATCAGCTTAGAAAACAGGAAGTTGCTATTGAAGACATATGTATGGAGCATAGCCATGTATGGGTGTGAAACCTGGACAATTAGAAAAGCGGAGAGAAAGAGATTAGAGGCTTTCGAAATGTGCTGTTACAGAAGAATGATGAATATCAAATGGATGGATAAAATTACAAATGAAGAAGTTCATGGAAGAATCGGAGAAAGAAGAACCTTGTGGAAGAGTCTGAAGAAGAGAAGAGGTCAGATGATGGGGCACACACTGAGACATGGGGGACTGCTTAGGGATATCTTGGAGGGGGAGGTGGGAAAGAAAAGGGGAAGGGGAAGACCCAGATTAGAATATTTCAAGAAAATAATTGGAGATATGGGATGCCAGACATTTAGAGTGGTCAAACAGCTGGCGGGGGACAGAGTCGAGTGGAGACGGATTGTTGCATCAAACCAGTCTTAGGACTGTATAGTCGATGATGATGATATATAACAAGTGAAGTTAAATAAAAGCCTTTAAAATATATATCCCACGATTCCAAAAATTGATTATTATAGTAGTACATAACGCAGAAAAATTTCCCAATATCAGACGTTTTGCTCAAAAAATTATTAGTGTATTTGGAATATGCGAAGCTTGTTTTTCTAAAATGAAATATGACAAAAACAAAAATAGAGCGCAAAAACTTGGGTAAATCTGGGAAACCAGTTAAGATAGTGCAACTTCAAATATCGAAATAGATTTAGAGAAATTAAGTATGCGAAAGAAACGCAAAGATCACATTTAAAGAAGTAGCCATTTACTATATATTTATTTGTTATTTAAATAAAATTTATAATATTATTTGATTTCTGACACTAATATCATATTTTTGTTTAATAAAACTATTTTTATTTTATAATTAAGTAATGGAGAGGGATTCAGCCAATGGGTAGCCTCTGCTGAATAAAATTTTTATTTTATGTTTCTTATTTATTATTATTTAAGTGCGGCCCGCAGAAATTGTTAGGGCGTCAATGCAGCTCACAGAGTGATTTGGGGTGGCCAGATTTCGTCTAAACGCAGTTTTATTCATATTAAACATAAACTATAAATGTATATCAGTGGCGGTTGGTGACTTTTCAACCAGGGGATGATGTCCAAAAAAGAACCCTTCATTTTTTGAAATTTTATTTTAATCTTTGCTTTTTTTTGCAAACTATGCAACAATTTTATTTCATTTCGAGAACCAATATACTTTTCAAAACAAAAAAAATTTTTTATAGAAATATTTGAAATAACTGATAATAATTTGAAAATTTAAAGATCGTCCTGAAATTTTGAAGTCGAACTTATATATTTATGAAAACACTCTACGTGTTTGAAATTTTAAGGATGTGCCCCATCCACATCATCCATGGACCACACCCCACTGATGTATATTTTTAAACGAGCTGGTCCTGGCGGGCAGCGTCTCAGTCCAAAAATTTTATTCCTCTTAAAAAACCACACTCCAAAGGTATACCCGTAAACTATCAAAAATACATCGTCTCTTAAAAGTTTCGCCTCTTTAATTTTTGAGTGGCGTGGGGGGGGGGGAATAATTATCAATATATTTAATGTTTCTTAATTTAAAATGAATTGGAGTCTTTCATTTCAAAATTAGAGTCCAAATTACAATTATATTTCAAATTTGTCTGGTTAATGAAAATCGATTGGAGCCATCAGTTTAAAATCCGAGCTGATAATTATATTTCAAATTTGCCTTGTTAATTAATATATATTTAATGTTTTTTAATTTAAAATCAATTGGTGTTTTTTCAATTTTCATTCGAGTTCAAATGAATACAATATTATCTCGACATAAAGTCTAAATCAAAAATGTATAGTTTTAGTAACAGAAATCAAGATATAAATGTTAATGTACATTGGTCTAATGGCTAGAGCTGATGCTCTTAGTTCAAGAGTTCGTCGGTTCGATTCTAGGCAAGAGGGTAATTTTTTTAGAGAAATTTCTCTAAGCGTTGTTACAAATTAATCTAGACAAATATATATAGTATGATATTGATGCTAGGAGGAGTTTCACTAGGAAAATGGAGTCCCTAATGCCCTTAATTGGTCTCACCATTGTGAAAAAAAGAAAAAGGGGAAGAGAAATAAATTATTATTATTATTATTATTATTATTTGTGAATAACTGTAAAAGAAGTTTGGCGCGTAAAACACGATTCGCGAAATCCCAACGTCCCTTCGCGATTTAATTGGAAAAGTGATGGACCAATTCATTTGTCAATCCGTTATCCGTATTACGTTTAGAAATTGGAAGTGTCTGCCAGGTCTCAGCAGAGGCCCTCTTTCCCGACCTTCAAACCTTCAAAACCCGAGTGTCCAAACTCTTACATTTCCACCCTTTCGTTTAAACACTTTCTCATTCTCTTCGCTAACGGCCAGATCTTTCAACATCTATAGGCATCCCATTTTCTTGAAGCACCCCTTCTTGCGTTTGCTAGTATTAAAAAAAATGTTTCATAAGATTTATTTATAAAGAACTAAAGGCTGGTTCACACGAGACATTTTTTCTTACTTGTTCCTTACTTGTTCGACCTACTTGCAATTTGAAGCTAGTTCATTTAGGCTGATTTTTCGCCTGTTGGCTTCACACGGAGCTTTGTCAGAAAATTTTCAAGTTGGCCGGCTAGGTTGAGTGCACATGTGTCAGTCCAGACAACTGGACTATCATCTTTCAGTTTCAGCTCAGATGCAAACAAAAATGGCTGAAAATAATATTATTGCAGAAATTATCAATCGCAGACGAATATGGAAGGCATATTCACTTTATTCATTGCAGTAAAGAGTTGAACAGTGAGAAACAAAATATCAGCTGTTCTGTGATATCAGCTGATGTATTTGCGCCAATGCCCATATCACCCACGTGATAAAATAATGCTTTCCGATTGGCTGGCCACTGCCAGGTCCAAGTAGCTAAACTTTTTTTAGAACATGCCCTATCTTTTGAATCAAGCACGCATGCTAGTAAGACAGTCCGAAGTGACGTCATTTTGACTCACTCCATGCCTCCAAATTGCAAGTTAGCCGAACAAGTAAGGAACAAGTAGCAGAAAAAGCCCGTGTGTCTTGTTGCATTACGCTCTTTTCTCCAGCAGCTTTATTATAGTCTTTCTTAAATTAATAAGCCTATGAAAATAGATATGAATAGGTATAAGTTATTAAAAAAAAAATAAAAAAATTCATAGAAAGACACTTATTCGAGAATATCTAAATTCATAGGGGAATCTAGTACAAAAGAATAAATCTTTTATTGGTTGTATTCGGCGGATGGTGGGCACAGGTGAAGGCGTACGGCTAAGGCGAAAGTTTATCCTCCAATCCACCTCTTGCCTCCTCATCTCCGGCTTCTCTAAAGGTCTCAGTTGAAAGAGGCACAAAGCAATGTTATATATCGGCCGCCATTCAAAATCCCCCCCCCCCCTCTCCACAAACACTCTACGTATATTATCGGGGGAAACGCCACTGGAAGGAGGAACCTTTAGTTATTTCTTAACACAATGAACGGATTGTTTTATCTACAATGAACAACTCTACGACTTCCGCTATGGGTCCCATCGAGCCCGGTGCTTTTCGTCCCTTTTTGGCCCTTCTCGCCTGGGACAAGTTTAATTTCTTATCTCCTTCCAATCTGTTCTTTTTACTAGCCTAATATCCATAAACCTAAAATTTTAAAATTAGCTATGCGAATAATTTCAATCATTCGTCGTCATCTAGGAAATAGAATTCCCTCTCTGGTTATTTGGTTTTCTTTTTAACCGACTTCAAAAAAGGAGGAGGTTATCAATCGAGTGAATTTTTCTGTGTCTCTGTTACCTGATTTCTTCGCCAATTGTAAACCGATTTTGATTATTTTTTTTTGCATTTGGTTCAGTATAGTTTCTGATTGGTACCATATAAATTTCATTGGTATTGGACCTTTTTTTGTTATGTATGTTCACGCATAACTTCTTTGTTTATGAACCGATTTTAATGATTCTTTCTGCGTTTGGATGAGTATAGCTCCAAGGTAGTTAAGATACATATTTGTTTATTTATTTATTTATTTATGCTTAGCGAGAACTTTTTGCCACGTGTGCCGATTTCGAAGATTCTATTTTTATTGGAAAGAGGACTACCTTAGGGGTGGTTCCATATTAATTTCGTCAAGTTCTGATGATATGATTAATGAAAAAATAACGGAAATATCTAATTCTTATGAGCAAATAATCAAAATTATAATAAATAAATTATTTTATATAGGGTGTTTTTTTTAGAGGTATAGAACTTCGAATTGAAATAAAACACAAGAAAATCGTTTTAATGTCCATCAATTTGGCTTTATTGGAAGGATAATTTTATGCCATTAATGTTTAAATATGATTTCGGGCATGTGGCCGCCGCGGCTGGCTCGAATAAATCCAATTCTACAGGTCCAATTTTCAACCACTTTTTCGAGCATATGGGGCCGTATGTTGGCAATAACGCCACGAATGTTGGCTTCCAAGTCCCCTAACGTTTCTGGTTTGTTGGCGTAGACGAGCGACTTCACATATCCCCAAAGAAAATAATCCAATGGTGTCAAATCACACGATCTTGGTGGCCAATTGACAGGTCCATTCCGCGAAATTATGCGCTCATCGAATGTTTCCTTCAATAAATCGATTGTGACGTGCGCTGTGTGGCATGTAGCGCCGTCTTGTTGGAACCACAACTCATCCACATTCATGCCATCCAATTCGGGAACAAAATAGTCGGTTATCATGGCTCTATACCGGTCTCCATTAACGGTAACTGACTCTCCAGCATTATTTCGGAAGAAGTATGGCCCAATGACTCCACCAGCCCATAGAGCACACCAAACAGTCAGTTTTTGTGGATGTAATGGCGTCTCAAGGGTCTCATGTGGATTCTCTTCACTCCAAATGCGGCAATTTTGCTTGTGCGTTATTGCCAACATACGGCCCCATATGCTCGAAAAAGTGGTTGAAAATTGGACCTGTAGAATTGGATTTATTCGAGCCAGCCGCGGCGGCCACATGCCCGAAATCATATTTAAACATTAATGGCATAAAATTATCCTTCCAATAAAGCCAAATTGATGGACATTAAAACGATTTTCTTGTGTTTTATTTCAATTCGAAGTTCTATACCTCTAAAAAAACACCCGGTATATATAAAAAAAATCTTAAAACATTCATTTAAAACCTGCCATTGTCTCTAGAGAATTTCTCTATTTATTAATTGAATTTTATTACAATTTTTATACTCTATGTCTCGGGAAAGGCGGATTACCTGTCAGCAATGGTATGAGGATGAAGATGCAGTTCATACTTGTCCTTTTTGTAAAGATAATGATGACTAAAATGTTTAAGACTGGTGTACCCCATCTTGCCCATAGGGGGACCCCATGTTGCCCCAAGGGTGGGGAAAGATAGGGCAAAATACTTTTTTGTGTTTTTATTCATTATTCAAAAAATTATAAAAGTTTTTATTTTTTTATATTATAATCTAATAGAAGGAAGACTGATTAAGTTAATAAATAAAGTTCCTAATTTCTATGACGTATATTTAGTTTTTTTTTCAACTTAAGGTCCCCGTCTTACCCCAACTTCCCTACTAAGTAAGATCCGTCGAGTGCGATTCATAAAGTTTGGTACCGACTTCAAAAAGTGATTTCATGTACAAATTTCGTCGTTTAGTTGTAACTAAATTAGATTATTATTTTATACCATTTAGTGCATTTTTATTTGTTGAATTTAATTACAGAATACAATTCATTTCTTCAAGACATTGTTATACAATCATCTTTGCCAATATTCCAGCACCTGAATACTCTCTTACCGAAGACAATGTCAGAAGTAGAGGCGATTTATTTGATAGATTTTGCTTTTAAAGTATTTTTAGGTTAGTTGATTTAAACTTAAGATTTTTTTATAAAAGATTTTATTTATTATAATTTCGATTATTTGCTCATAAGAATTGGAGATTTACGTTATTTCATCATTGATCATATTATCAGAACTTGACCAAATTAATATGGGACCACCCCTAAGGTGCCCCTTTCCAATAAATAAAGAATCATCGAAATCAGTTCATAAACAAAGAAGTTATGCTTAAACAAACATAGCAAATAAGGTCCAAAACCAATGAAAAAAATCGGGACCAATTGGAAGCTAGACTGAACCCAATGCAAAAAAATCATCAAAATCGGTTCACAACTGGCGGAGATATGAGGTAACATAGAAACAAAAAAATCAGTCGAATAGAGAACCTCCTCCTTTTTTGAAGTTGGTTAAAAATGAGAATCGCCTTTGAGGGCCTAACCATTGGTGTTTCAGCAGATTTTATTTATTATTTTAGTTTCTATCACTATTTGAAGAAAATAATGTTTTAGAAGCGTTTCCGCTCTTTCTCTTTTATATAATTGAAAAGTTTTCACTTTTATATGTATTCATGAGAAAATTATTCAATGCTTTCATCCTAAAAGTCATAGTCAAAAATGAATGAATGATAAAGTTTACTGTTAAAGACACGAATATTAAAATTTTAATTGAAATGAAAGATCAAACAGTAGGTATATTTATGGAAAGGTGAATTCAAATTTTTGGACAAAACTTCCACTTAAAAAATTGAGTGATATTTTGAATATAGAGTATTTATGTTTCATCTCCGATCTCAATTCACTCAGCATTCATATCAATACTTCCTTTGATCAAAATAGTTCCATTAATTTAATTTTGTTATTGCTAGTAGAATATTTCTAGTACTAGTATTACTCCATTAATTAAAAAATTAAAAAAAAATTAAAGAGAATTTTACTCTTTACCATAATTATTAAAAAACAATCTTTTAGAAAATAAATGTACATTAGTTAATTATTTGCAATATCCTGAAAAAGTAAAATAAAGGATCGCATAAATTGAAAAAGCCTACTTAATTGGAGGGATTATTTACCACGTATAAAAAGTCCCACGTAGATCGAGGGACGACTCTAGGTAGATATATTATATTTCATCATAAAACAATGACTTCTCTTTTATTAACCGACTTAAAAAAAGGAGGAGGTCCTCAATTCGACTGAATTTTTTTTTCTGTTTCTATGTTACTTCATATCTTCCCCAATTGTGAACCGATTTTAATTATTTTTTTTGCATTGGGCTCAGTCTAGTTTCCGAATGGTCCCGTTTTTTTTTCATTGGTATTGGATCTTTTTTGATATGTTTGTTTAATCATACCTTCTTTGTTTATGAACCGATTTTAATGATTCTTGTTTTATTGGAAAGAAGGTACCTTAGGGGTGGTACCATATTAATTTGGTCAAGTTCTGAAGATATGATCAATGACGAAATAACGTAAATCTCCAATTCTTATGACCAAATAATCAAAATTATAATAAATAAAATCTTTAATAAAAAAAATCTTAAAACATTCATTTAAAACCCGCAAACGTTTCGAGAGAATTTCTATATTTATGAATTGAATTTTATTATAATTTTCTGATTCATTCGCCTGACGCTTTCTCTTACGAGATGCATGCAAGGTATTATTTTAAGTCACTATTAAAATAACATCACTAAAAAGAGAAAAATAAAAATAATTTTTATTGAAGTCGGTGCCAAATGTATACATTTTATGAATCGCACTCGACGGAACTTACTTAGTACGTTTGGCGGGTAAGCTTCGCTTATATAGTTTGTTTGGCACCGACTTCAAAAGTAATTTCATGTTAATATTTCGTCGTTTAGTTGTAACTAAATAAGATAATTATTTTATACCTTTTAGTGTATTTTATTCTATTTTTAAGTTATTATTATTTTATTTGTTGCATTTAATTTTTTGAAGTCGGTTTATTTATTTTTATAATTAAAATATTTATTTTATTTTTATTAAATATTAATATTTTTTTTAATAATGCAATAACTCAAGTGAAAGTTTTTAAACAATCAAAATTTCGATTTTAAAAGTAATTTTTTGACTAAGAATCTCTACTTTTAATCAAAAATTTTACTCATTAAAAATTAGGTACTTTTGACAAAAAAAGGAAATAAAAACTTATAAGGAGTCTTCTCCATAGTTATTCACTTTGCATAATTATCTCTGGTGCAACTTGTTGCTTAATTTGTAAGATTTCTGGAATCAATTTTTTCAATGAACCATTCATATGAGTTAAATTAAACGATTTTTACCGAGGATAGCAGAATTTTATTTATTGAAGGAGACAATAAAAGTGTGTGTCTTCTGCTCCAATTATAAATTTTATTTATAACGAGACTATAGTTTCTAGAGATTTGCCCTCTTCATCAGTTTATTTCAATTGATTCACAGGAATTAATGTATGAATGGAAAGTCTGTGAATCAATTGTAATAGACTGATGAAGAGGGCAAAGCTCTCGAAACTATAGTCTCGTTTTAAATAAAATTTATAATTCCAGCAGAAGACACACTCTTTTAGGGCCAGTTGTATGTCGGTTGATAAACTCTTTTTAAACGTTGTCAAAGGGTAAAGCCTTAGAATTCACCTTGTGCCCGATGAGATGGCCAATCAGATGAAAGTGGCTGTCATCTGATTGGCCATCCCATCGGGCTCAAGGTGAATTCTAAGGCTTTACCCTTTGCCAACGTTTAAAAAGAGTTTACCAACCGACATACAACAGGCCCTTATTGTCTCCTTCAATGCATTTGAGTCTTGAATATATATATAAGTATATTTCTATCATATAAATATTTCACTCTATTATTATTTTTTACAATATCCAGGCAAGGTGATGTTCCTCAAGTGGAACTTTCAAGTAACGCACTTGTTCTTCCACTTAACATCCTGAATAGTCTTTATAACATATTTTTATTCATACTTAAGCAATCTAAATTTCTTTAAAGAACAGCCTAAGTTTTCTGTGGGAGAATAAGTTTTACACAATCACCTATGAATACAATTCTCTCAACTTGACAGCATTCTTTTCATCGTTAAAGTTACTTAGATCTGTTTAAACTTTCATTCTTCTTCCATTTTCCCCATCAGTTAGCAATTTAACAACGACAATAACATGATTGAAGAATTATATAATTATTATATATTTTTTTAATTATTTTTATTTATTTAATGCCACCGAGAACAAAGCCCATTTAGACAGCACATAAGTAAAGTGTTAGTAGGGTTAGTGAGGGAGCAGAGTTTTTAGCCGGTAGAAATTTTTATTTGCCAGCCAGGATCGAACCCCGGGCTCCCACTCCAACATCGTCATAATCGATCGATGCCGAAGCTAGGCCAGTGCGTTAGCTGACTGAGCCAACCCGACTCCCCTATTATATATTTTTATCTTCAAGAAAATATATTATAAGCTTCACTGCTCCATTTAACTCCAACTATTTTAAATCAATAATTATAATTAATATCATTATTCCAGTAATTTAATTAAATGTAAGTATTTGAGGACAACACCTATTTTTGGATAAACAGATTTTTATAAAAGTTATCGTATACTTCCAATCATTATTCAAAAATTCAAAGTCTATTCTATTTTTTCAGAATTAGAAGAGTTCATAAAATGCATTCATTACTGGGAAAAGCATTCCAATATATTCCATTTAGTTTTTATCTGTGTATGTATAATTCATAATAAATAAAATTAATAAGTTGTTGTAGGGAAATAAGGACAATAGCTTATGCAAGTATTTTTTAATTTATGCCAACGTTTCGTCAACTTTGTTGACTTCCTCAGGGCTCCAAAAAATGAAAATTAATTTGTTTGGTATGTAAAATGAGTTTTCTTTTGTGTGTGTGTTGAATTGTTTTTGTATGTACTAAGGTGATTTAAGATCAAAGCTTGATTTGATTTGAAATTGTTATAAAATTTAGTAAATGAGGCCTTTTATTTTTTAGAGCCCTGAGTAAGTCAAAAAAGTTGACGAAACGTTGGCATAAAATAAAACATACTTGCATAAACTATTGCCCTTATTTCCCTACAACAATTTAATCGATGGACATATATAATCAAAATAAAATAAATAAAATGTTATTTATTTGTATCCTGAAATGATGTTTTTATTCTAAAATTTTAAATTAAAAATAAAGTTACTCTTCTAAATCAAATCAAAATTGAAACATTTCCACAACCTTTCAATTAATCGAGCATCCAATTGTTGGTCATTTAACCCTAAAATTAATTAATTTACGGGCCAACAAATTTCATCTGGCACTTGTGCCCTTTTGGCAGCGCTCATCCTACGTTCTCGGTTAAGCTGGCAAGTGCCCAGGGGCAGTCGCAGCCACCACTTGAGTTCGGGGAACATTTTGACCTCTTAGCGATGGGGCACAATGGCTGTCCTCCTCCCTTTCACCATCACAAGTATGCTCAGATAAATTATTCGGTTTTTCTTACTTTATGAATTCTTTCCCCACTCGCTCCCTCTTTAAAATACAAAAGGACTCTCCAAAAATACATCAAAGTGAACAAATCACAATTTTAAAATAAACTTCTAAAAAGGAAATGATTACTAAACAGTGAAGCCTTGGAAAAAGTCATTGGATTCTATTATTTGACTTTAAATAATTTATTAGAAGCTTTTCTTATTTGAAAACATTCAATTATTTTTCACCTATTTATTTCTATTTTTGAATTTTACCTGTTCGCCCATTGTCTTTCTATTTTTTCATTCCAAGCTGTTTAGCGAAAGCAGGGAACACTACGATATTCACAATTTTCTTTACTGGATGGAATTCCAAGATTGCATTTTTTTAAACATTCTTAGTGTTTTATATAAAAAAATATTAATTATATTATATTTTAATTTTAATTACAGATACAGAATATAGTTACATGTGTATATAGGCACTCTACTTGAAAGGTTATAAATAATTTATAATTCGAATTAATCGAAAGCAAAATTTCTCCCTATCTAATTTTGAAGCACTTTAATTAATGATAAACAATTGTTAAAATTCAAGGAATTTGAGAGTGTGAGTGTAATCAATAAAAATTGTTTAATTATTAGTTTTTTATATTAATTACTATATTTTTATTTGAGTGATATTCAAAAGCAAGTCTTTAATGTTATAACGCCTAATGATGCAACCCGCAAATCAGAGCGTTTGATATGAATGCATAACCTAGAATACACAGGCGAAGCTCGATCTTTCTAATCTTTCCACGACCGCCTTTTTAACCAGGGGAGGGGAGGTTGTAGGGTAAACAAATTAAAATCTGGGCCCTTGTACCTCAACCAGAAGTGTATGGTAAAGTCAAGTGGGTGGCCACAATTTATTACTTTACCATACTAGTACTTGCATGAAAAAAGTGTTTTTTCCTTCTTTTTAACCGACTTCAAAAAAGGAGGAGGTTCTCTATTCGACTGATTTTTTTTTTTTTTTTATGCCTATGTTACCTCATATCTCCGCCAATTGTCAACCGATTTTGAAATTTTTTTTTGCATTGCGTCCAGTCTAGCTTCCGATTGGTCCCATTTTTTTTCATTTTTTTTTTATAGGTATTAGACCTTTTTTATTAGGTTTGTTTAAACCTAACCTCTTTGTTTATGAACCGATTTCGATGGTTCTTTTTTTATCCGAAAGGGGGTGTCTTAGGGATGGTGTCATATTAATTTGGTCAAGTTCTGATGATATGATCACTATTAATAACATCACTAAAAAGAGAAAAATAAAAATAATTTTTAAGAAAAAAATAAAACCGACTTCAAAAAATTCAATGCAACAAATAAAATACACTAAAAGGTATAAAATAATTATTATCTTATTTAGTTACAACTAAACGACGAAATATTAACATGAAAATACTTTTTGAAGTTGGTGCCCAACATATACCTTTTATGAATCGCACTCGACGGATCTTACTTAGTACGTTTGGAGGGTATGCTCGTTTATAGGTATAGTTTGTTTGGCACCGACTTCAAAAAGTATTTTCATGTTAATATTTCGTCGTTTAGTTGTAACTAAATAAGATAATAATTATTTTATACCTTTTAGTGTATTTTATTTGTTGCATTGAATTTTTTGAAGTCGGTTTTTATTTTTTCTTAAAAATTATTTTTATTTTTTTGGTTACTATCAATTTCACATAGGGAGTGAGTCATTTTCATAAGGCAAATAGTTTTAACTATTTAAATTATTAGTCAAGTCACATATACCGAACATTATTTCTAGTCTTATTTTAAAATAACTTACAAATATCAACTTTCAGTGTGATTTTTGTGCATTTATAGAGAACGATATTTTTTTTAATTAATTTAATGCGATTTAAAATACATTCTGAAATATCCGTTTAAACAGAAAAATTTTACTTAGAGAAAGTGGTGTAGGTTTTAGGTGAAACATGATATTAATTAATAAAGTAAAGCGTGTGTAGTTTCATAGTGAATGAAATAAAACTCCAAGAAGCTTATACAAACTCAATATATTTCGGATTATTAGCCCATCATCAAGAGATTACAGGTTAATAATCCGAAATATATTGAGTTTGTATAAACCTCTTTGAGTTTTATTTCATTCACTGTGAAACTACACACCCTTTACTTTATTAATTAAAAAGCAAAACACAATTCGTACGTCATATATGACTGCGAGCCGCACATGAGTACGCCGAGGGCCTCGGGTTGGCCACTCCTGCTTTAGATCAAACATCAATGATGGTATCAAAAGGAAATTTTATATTTTGATATTTTCTGACTAAAAATAAGTGGGAGGGGTTTAAAACCTGAACTAAAAAAAAACAAGCATTAAATTGAAACTTTCTTTTTGCCGATAGTAGCAGAATTTTTATAAATTGAATGAGATAATAAATCAGTGTGTCTGCTGCAAAAATTATAAATTTTTAATTTTTAATTACTTTTCTTACATACATTAAATTCTGTGAATCAATTGTAATAGACTGATGAAGAGGGTAAAGCTCTCGAAACTATAGTCTTGTTATAAATAAATTAAAAATTTATAATTCATGCAGAAGACACACTCTTTTATTGTTTCCTTCAAAAACAAGCATGCTTAAAAAATTTTGTTTTTCATGTTTCAGACATTACTAATTACGAATAACCAAAAAAAAAAAAATTAAAATTTTTCAATGAATTCCTTCACTCGCGGAACCTAGCGAATAATCAATATTCTAATTTAAATTTTTCTACTTCTACTAACAGCTTCATTTGATGATTTCATCAAAACATGCGAGTGCGGCTCTTTTTTCGCTGTCCCAAGTTGATATGGTAATTGAGTGGATTCTCAATGAATTAAACAAACGGTAATCTATAATTGAAATGTCATTAAATATTCTCTTTAAATCAGCTGGTAATTGTGAATGGAATATCAGGTGTGCAGCAGGTCAGAGCATTAATGATCCGAGCCAACCAATGGATTTCATTCATCAAAATCAGAGGATTAGTCGTGCATATAAATAACTGAAAACTCCCAGCTATTGTAGGTTGGGAAAAAAATGTAATTATACCTACGCCTATCCAATATTCAATGCACAGGAAAGCATCGAAAAATTTAAACAACTTGGCTCGAGCAGCAAAATTACAATGTAGGTACTTTAATCCAATCATATTTAACTTTTAATAATTCTAAACTTAATGAAATAAATTATTTGAGCCGGAAATGAACTAGTTCAGTAATGTAATTAAACGTCCTCGTATATTTAACAATATGAAAACTATTTTGTAGCTACGGAATAAATGGTTAAAATTGTCTTTTCTAATAATAGAAGCAACTCTATGTGCTGTAACTAAATATATTTTATAATTGTTGCGGTATGTAATGTTTTGACAAGTAATATTAAATTTTAATAACATTCTTTTTGTATGACATCCCAATATATGCTTTATATATTTTTAAAGCCTGAAAAAGTCCTAAATTAAATAAAGAAACGTCGCTTAATCAACTTAATATAAAATTTGTTTTCATTAAATTATCCTTATTCGAGATAACTTGCATAATGAATGAAATCTCATCAAGAGGGATTTTTGCAAAAATATTTATTTTTAATTTATTTATTTAAAATTATTATTATTATTATTGAAAATTAGGACACTTGAATCAGAACGAATCTGTCGGAACACAGAGAAAATCTATTGGACACTTTCGGAAAAACGTTACATATAGATATTCTAACCCTGTGATGAGTTAGTTACCGAAAATAATAGGAAGAGCTTTTATCTGATTTTAGTGAAGTCATTAATTTTGAGCCTTTTAATTTGCTGGTTAAAAAATGCAGGAAATAAAAACTAAATCGAATTGTTATACGAGCTCTTAAACGATTAACTATTGAGCTCAGAATTGGTAAAAAAAGTTTGTATTAATGCTGGACACGTTTTGACTTTTTAGGTCAAACGTCTCTAACAAAAATATTGCAAAATCTCCAAAAATTGAATGCTTATTTCAGACAAATTAACTTTAAAAACTAGTTTTTTTTAAGTAATTGAGGCACTAAAGTTAAATAATATAATCAATAATTTCTTATGTTAATTCTACATATTTAGAAAATTATTTTATTATTTTTTGAAAGTGAAAAATGAATTGAGCACCCGACGGGATTCGAACCAGTGTCTCTCTCTCTCTCCTTTAGCCTTGACCACTATGCCACGGGTATGCTTATCTGTTTCGATTAATTTAGATTTGCTGTCAATAGGGATAAAAATTATTAATTAAACGTTATTATATGTTAATATATATCGAAAGGTGAATTTCGTATTTTGAGTTATCACCTCAAATAGTACCTATTGGTAAGTGGTACGTTTTGAGATCCTCATAATCACACAATAACGATTACTCGATTTTCTGTTTATCTCTGATATAGATTTATAATCTTTTTATTTAAGTCGTAAAACAATTATTATTTAAGCTTCTTCTTCTTCTTGGAGTGGCGTTCGCTATAATTTCTTTCAGCGATTAACCAATTTTAAATAGACATACGAATGCTGTCTGTTTGAGATTAAAGCCACTTGGAAAATGTTTTTACCATGTATTTAAAACTGCCTCTACTTTAGTTCAAAAAAGAATATAGGTATTATTATTATTATATTTTTGGCTTTTCGGCCTTTCTAACCATAAGCCAATTTACGATACTATCTATTTTTTAAATTTTGTCTCTAACCCGGGGGTCAGATTTTATCCGAATGCCTCTAGTCGGATTCGAACCCGGGTCCACTTGGTTAGCAGGATGATACGCTAACGCCTAGCCTATCTGACCCCCCAGGTATTATTTTTTAATTTAATAGAAAAAAGAAAAAAGTCACTGGATTTGTCATTTTAAGGTAGTTGTTTCATCATATGGGTTTTCTTAGGATTTTTTTGAAATTTAGACAGATTATTATTTAAATACCTCTGCATCGATTGGTGGCAAAACAAAATTGATGATCAATAGAGTTCTGGAGATATTAATTAAATTTCAAAAATAGAGTTTTTGAGACTCTTATACATTGCACTATACGGGATACCGGAAAGTTTACATACATATTTAATTATAATTAAGAAACTCCTCTTACCATTGTCATAAAAAACGAAACCAACATTAAACAATAACTAATACATTTTTTAAGACAAATTTTAATTCATAGTTACAACACAGTTTCTGAGATAATAATGAATAAATAATGAAAAATGTTTAATCAAAAATTTACATTAAAAATAAGCTGGCAACAATGCATTTATTTAACCTAAAAAGTGGGTTAACTTTAGTACTTTTTTTGACGTTTTTTCGATTCAGCCATTGTCGCAACAGCTTTTAATCGTTTATCAAGAAGTTTATAAAGTATCTGTTATTTCGATGATAAAAATATTCGAGCTCAGATTTGTCAAAGGAGCACGGAATTGGCTAGTAGTGGTACATAAACATCAGAAAGTTTTGAGCTTATGAATTATGAATCCTTATTGTCTGTTCTATATACTCTAGCATTAACTTTTTGCTAGTATTGTCGCAAAACAACTACCTTAAAAGTTAATCAACTCAAACTTTTAGATGTTATATATCTATTCCTTGGCTAAATGGCCATCTAGTTCCCGAAGCAAATTAAAAAAAATATCTATGCTAAGAGTTTTCAAATAACTCAAAAAATAATATTTTCTAATATTATTCAAATGCTCTAAAACTAAAAAAGTTTTTATAAAGAATCCATTATGAAACCAAAATGGAACATTTTTTTTCATTTATTTTACATTCTATCTAATATTAATTCAATTTTTTAATTACTTTCTTCCGTAAAAGAAAACAAACAGATAATTATATTTACTAAAATCAAATTTGTTTAAAAGAATAGCTCGCACTTCGTTAGCACCAATTTAATTTCCGATTAAATTCAAGCGTTAGAGAAAAGATGCCTATTTATATTTCAACGACAATCTTATTTATACGCTTACGTAAATCTTTTGTTCTTTTCATCGTTTTGTGGAGATATACAAAAGGGAAATTTCCTTCGGTGTAGCTTGAGGGTGGTTTCTTCCACCCACATTCCACCTCGTTTAGCCACCCTCTTCCCATCCCCTATCCACTCCTCAATCCCTTTCTCAAGCTCAATATCTAAAATGCTTCCGATTTGTCAAGTTTCTTTAAGCAAAGCACTAATAACTAGAATATGGATAAATAAGTACATAATAACTTAAAAGAAAGACAATTTTTGAGGATTAAAATAAACATAATAACGAAAATATTGGTCATCTTCTAGCATGTCAGATATTCATAAAGAGAACAGCTATTGTGTTTTTACTGAAGTTAAAAAAGATTTTAGGCAGCTCCCTCTAATTCTCTTTTAGCCCTTAACAGTCAATTTCATCGGAACATGCATCACAATAGGGATTAAGAAAACTGTAAAATATCCAACATAATTCAATTTCAGAAAAGGGTCCCCCACTTCAGAACATACCACGCCACAAGTTTCTTCACTCCGTGAACTGGAGCTTTAAACATACCAAGGCTAAGGCAAACAAACCATAAAAAACATTTTTTTTTTAATGAAATTGATGAGAGAAGGAGTTACACCAAAAGGTGCATCCTCTAAAGCAGTGTTTTACAACCTGTGGGTCGCGAACCCTATATAAGGGGGTCACGAATCTTCAGTAAAAAAGAAAAAAAGAAAGTTCAAAAATTTATTTTTATTAAAAAAATGTTAATTAAAGGTCATTTAAATTGAAAGTTTCTATGTTTAGGGTAGCAGAATTTTTATATATTGAAGGAGACAATAAAAAGAATGTGCTCTTCTGCTGGAATTATAAATTTTATTTATAACGAGGCTATAGTTTCCAGGGCTTTGCCCTCTTCATCAGTCTATTACAATTGATTCACAGGAATTAATGTATTAATATTTTTATATACAGTAGAATATTTCAATCTTAATTTAAAATACAAATTTAAAGCTACTTTTTCGGGTGCATGGTTAATTTCAAGTAGGAGATTTTCTTGTAAGTTCGAATATTTTCCACCAAATATATTCTCCATGAGGATTTGTATTTGTGGCAATTGGATTGACTACCCTTTTAAATTAAATTGAAAGTTTTTGTGCCGTGGGTAGCAGAATTTTTATATATTGAAGTGACAATAAAAGAGTATGTTTATACATATGATTCCTGTGAATCACTTGTAATAGACTGATGAAGAGGGCAAAGCCCTCGAAACTGTAGTATCGTTATAAATAAAATTATAATTCCAACAGAAGACACACTTTTATTGTCTCACTCAATAAAGGACATTTGTAGGTTAACACAAATCAAAAAAATAAATATGAGTCACATTCACATTAATATTTTTTGTTAATTAATTTCTGGCATGAATGTACATAATTATATTTTTTTTTATTAATTTATATCAGAATTTATAAAAATCAATAATAAATCAATACTTTGTTACTGTTTTTATGTGTTTTTTACTATAAAAAAAAAATGAAAATTTTTACTTAAAGTCACGAGCCGGGCCTGCCAGGTTACCCGTTTTTTTCATACTAAGGGGGTCGCGTCATGAAAAGGTTGAAAGACACTGCTCTAAAGGCCTGGGTTGGCCCCTCCATCCGATTTTTCACAATATCTATTATCATCCAAGAAAACATTTTTAATCTTGTGGTCATTGAAATGTCAATAAATTTTAGATTAAAGTAACCCAGAAAATATTTAGGTATTGAGAAGAGTAGTTATAATTGCGAAATAAACCAGGCAAATGAGAGACCGGCTTGCACACTGAGAGTGCCTTAGATACATAATAGCCTGACTCGAGCGTGAAAATAAAAGTAACGAGATAACTTTAATGGAATTTTAAAAAATCTATTCATTAAGATCCTGAATGGGAGGATCGGTGGGCTATAAGGGGAGATGTGGAGGCCTTAACCTTAGGTGCTACTCTCGAAAAAATACCTATCTAAGATGATTTTATAATTATAATTATAAAATTCATAAGAATATATATATATGTGTATATATATAAGATTTTGATTGGAATCGAAACAGATTCGTTGTTAACAATTCACGATAAGGATAACGCGCCGGCAACTAAAACTCTGAAAATTAAACTTATAATACTAAAACTTGTATCGTTATATGAAACTCTTCTTAATAAATAGAATAAGTATAAGATTTGAAAATTTCCAAGTCAAAGAATATAAAAATTTGGATCCATAATTACCAAGAAAGAGAGATTTTAAGTGAAAATTTTGTTACGTCAATTTCGATTAAAATTTTGTTTTTATTATTACCACCAGGATCGATACTGTAAAAATGAAAAAAAAATTGTTGATGGCTAGTATATATGAAAATTATATATGCTAGAAATTCGGTGTCTACCAATAACACTAAGTTGTAATTGTTGGGGCTGGGATGTTCGTTTTTGCGACAGGCATTTTCGGCAAGATATCCTTATTTTAACAAAGCGTCGACATCTTCTAATTAGACCACAAGAGAAGGGCTGGAAAAACCCAACTGAGACATTTCTATAACGTTATCTTGTGGGCAAAAAAGAAACCCAAGTCAAATAATCTCAACTTATTAACCACCCTTGACATTAATTATGCAAAATAGACTATATTTAACGATACGAAATGTGGGTCAACTGATGACCTTGATAAAAAATAAAGTACAGCGGCTGATAATTCTAAATCTTTTATTAAAATGGTGTGCACACCAATCACAATTCGACCCTCACCAATTGCAAACTTTTTTAAACTGTTTACTCTCAAAGAGAAACAAAGAGTTTGTCCTGTGCTTGATGCAAATAAACATACACACATATATATCGAGATGATATATCTGTATATATATATATATATATATTATTTATTTGTTTGAGACTATAGTTTCGAAGACTTGGTCTTCATCATCAGTCTTTTTTAATTATAAATCTTGTTTTTCATGGAGTCAATATCGTATGGATATTGAAAATTTGGTGTTCCTTCACTGATGGTCAGCTCCATACGATATTGACTCCATGAAAACAACATTTATAATTAAAAAAGACTGATGATGAAGACCAAGTCTTCGAAACTATAGTCTCAAACAAATAAATAATATATATACACAGATATATCATCTCGATATATATGTGTGTATGTTTATTTGGATCAAGCAGAGGACAACCTCTTTGTTTCTCTTTGTGAATCAACAACTCTGCTACTCTCGGCAATACAAAAACTTTTCAACTGTTTACTCTGTGTGTCCGGGCAGAATCTTGTAATTCGAGATGGTAATAGAATATTTCAAGAAAAATATCATTTAATTTTTAAGAAATATAATGTAATCATTAATAAGAAATCTTCACTGCTTACAACAGAGGTCGCCACAATGTGTGCCGCGGCCTTTTCACAGGTGCGCCGCCTCGAAGCCTAATAATAAGTATTTTTTTTACTTAATTAGAACATTGGTTTAATTTACTAATAGAACTTTCAAATCAAAATATTTAATTTTTCATTTTCATGAAAAAATTTGAATTCGATGTTTCTATCCATCTTTCAGGTATCTTGAATTCAAAAAATTGAGTACATATGTAAACATATATGTGTATGTGTGACTAATTTAATTATTTGCACTGAATCGCTTTGAAAGCTTGTATTTTACTTTATTTTACTAAAAAAATTAATTCATACGTGTTTAACCTTTATATATTCTTCTTCTTCTTATCCTTCTATATAGGTGCGAACACCTGTTTCTCCAACATATGTATATTCAGTCTTCAGGGTCATAACTCTGTTTCCATATTTTCTTCGGTCTTCCACGACTTCTGACCCCTTCGGGACTGTTTTTTGCCAATAATTTCGGGAGACGGTCGTCTTGCATTCTGTCTTCATGGGCAGCCCAGCATCTTCTTCTTACATGAACCCAATCGACTATGTCCTAAAGACCGCTTATTTACCTAATGTGTTCGCTGGGGATTTTATCATACAGAGTCTTCGAATGGATGACTCTTACAACTCTCATCTCAGTTGTCCGGAGAAGCTGCTTTGTAACGGTTGTGTCTGCCCTGGACTCAGCCCCACATGTTATTATCGGGCGTACACAGGTCTTATATATAATATACTTTCGAAAGACATAAACTTATTTTTCCAAAATAGCTGGGTAGACAGACCGAAATTTTTGCTCTTTTGATGACTTGCGATTTTACTTATATATTGAGAGTATATAATTCTTTTCATGTGTTTTTATTTTGCAATTTTTTAACTATATTTCAACTCTATATAATCGACTTTGCATGCAATTTTATTATTAGTTTTAAAATAGTTAGCTTGTGTTAAGGAGAAGTAGACGCTATTGATAAAACTCGTACTATACTTGATTAATATAAGATTTTTTCTTTATTTTGTCTCTGACCTTGTTTCAATGTCACCAATGGATATGGACTTGTCTCGACATTTTTTTTTTTTTTATGACCAATGACATACAAGAAATGCTGCAAGGTGTAGCCTATGGATCTCGAAAGACCCTTGCATTACTCGAAGAGAAGAAAGTTGATATCAGTAGGTAGACGGGCAAGCACCCTGGTTTTGAAGGTCGGACACTGACTACGGGAAGGATGCAGAGGCTGGGAGAAAGTTCCAGTTCTAGAAGTCTATGTATATGTTGATTCCGAATGAGCGAATTCAGCACTTTTCAATTTAACCCAAAAGAGTGTTAGGGGCGACGCAAACGTGGTACAAAGTATGCTTTGTGAGGGGATGTTGGCTTTTATCTCATCGACGTGACTACGAGAGTATCTAGAAAAGGGCAAAGGGCAGAGCACTTTCGATGAGTCTCAAGAGTCGGTCGACATATGTATCCGGGATTATTATAAAAGCGCCCAAGCTTATATTTCGCACCCTTTTCTTTCGATACCAGAGTAAAAACATTCTACACCAATTGCATTTCAGACAATTTGTTATTTTATTTTATTTTTATCTTTAATTGTTTTTAAAATATTTCAATGAAAAAGGAAATTATTTTTTCCGAAATTTCGGAAGATTCTTTTCATTTGCTTTTAAGGAAAAAAAATTTCGAATATATTTTTTTATTAAATAATCATATCCAATGAATTTATTTTTATTAGGTAGATTTTTTAATCAAATAAATAAGAATTAGGAAAGAAAGATATCTAGGCGTTAACGGAGAAAAGAAGGTAAGAGTTTAAATAATTTTGCAGCTAATAAAAAATTAATAGGAACACATTTTTTCATGCATACTTTAATTTAATATATCATTCAAAACATAGAAATTTGCAATAATTTTTTTTCAATTCGACAGTCCAAAAAGTGGCCAAAAATAATCCTTTAGTCGTAACCTGCATATGTTTTGCCCCCTTTAGTTCAGGAAGCTATTAATTAAAATTGGTAAACCTAAATTACAGTGTCCTTATTGATTTTATTTTCAATTTTCTTTAAAACTGCTTTAATATAGTTTTCGAAATCTGGGTCTTTACTTTTATCTCCTACATCTTTAATTTATATAAATTCCATTCCGATTGAATTTAAGGCAGAACATATCTCAAAAAAATTTGAAATAACTTAATCAATCTCTATTTTGGATTAACTTCACCTAGCTATGATGCAATATCCCAACAATAATTGAGAATTAATTTTATAATTTTTTTAAATTCCTTCCTTTTAATCTCATACAAAATATTCGAGTTAAATTAATTTGTTATAAGACAGATTTTATTTTTAAAATAAGAATTAGTTACCTTAAGAAAGTTATTCATACTGAAATATCATGCTAATTTTTCGCCCCCATTGGCGAGGATTAATTGTTCGTTGATAGTGAAAATAAAAACTTATTTGCATTTTAATGACTATTAAATCATCATTACTATATGTTTATTTTTAATTTCACTTAACTAAATATAAATAAATATATTACTTTAGCTGCAAAAATACAATGAGTTTATACATTGAAATACAGTCGGTCCCTGGATGCAATAAGATCATTTTCAGTCATCGTGTCTTAAATCAAAATCGTATTCAGGATGTGATTTCTATTTTTGTATTTATATTATTGATAATCCAAAAATAAATATAACTGTGTTTTCCCGAGAGTAGTGAGACGTTTAATTTTTAAGTATTAGATTTGATTGCATCTTCTGCTTAATATAGAGATGAAGGCAATATCTTCTAAACTCTCAAAATATCAATTAAACGATCTTGCTTTTTAAATGCTTTTAAATGAGGGATTTTTAGAGGGTGAGTTATTAAAAAAAAAAGATTAAAACATTGTCCCTGATAATGATGATATGGATGTGCAATTTTTAGAGAAGTGAAAAAATGCTATAGGATAGTGTCAAATAAAGGCGGATGACTATATCTATACTCAATGATGATTATGCGTTGTTATAAGTATAGGTTTTGTTTGAAGTACATAAAGTATTTAATCAAAATTACTACATTCTATCACTAGTGTGGAAAACAGCGAACTCCGGGCAAGGTCTGCAGACTAGAGGACATATGCTGACCTTGAATTTAGTTAGCGTCCTACGTACGAGTAAATGGTGGGGCCCATTGAGACCCTCTGAAATAATCTAATTTACAATAGGTACATATAGATATAGATATATAGAGGCGACTGTGGCTAGAGTGTCGGGTCGCTGACTCGAAGTACGCTAGTTCGAGACCGAGTCTCGGCAGATATTTGCAGTCGCCTCCTCTTGGAAAGCAATGGCAACCTACCAAGAGTATAATTGCCTAGTAAACCACTCCAAACTAGCCGTTCGGAACCGGCGTTAAAAAGTAGGTCCCGTTTATCTGTGTAAAACAATTAAACATACTCATCACAGGTATATGTGGAGAGGCGCCGATGCCCGTTTCGGGTATGGCACTCTAAGAAGACATATAGATATAAATTCATAAAAATATTAAATAAAAATACATAAGATGAAGGAAATTTAAAAACAATTACCAATTAATAATAATCTTCATTTTATAATTGTATTTAAATATAATTATAATTACTGCAACTGATTATTCACAGATCGTGCGTTATAATTAGATCCATTTACGTACGTGCGTATTATAAAATTATAGATTCATTTGATTAAGACTAAGAGGTATTTATTTTTAATCTAAAGATACTTTTGAATTTTGCAGAAATCTAAAGTGATGACCCTGATCATTAAGAACAAGTTAAATATTTTACATTTATACTATTAGACTTTTCTTTATATACTTTATATTCCAGGCACGTAGCCAGAAATTTTTGGAGGAGGGATCCTAAAATATTTTGTAAAATACTCGTAAATTAACATTTCTAAAATTATTTATTTTTTAGCAATTTTTATTGGTTACTTAATCAATTTCAGTTTTCTGATTTGATACTTATTGTGGTTAAGTTGTTTTCCACAAAAGAAGTTTCAACTGAACTATTAGACATTTTTAACGAGATGATCTTGTGAGAATGCATAATGTTTCGACACCCAAGTCATTTTATAAAGCTTGGTGACTCAAAAGGGGTTTAAATATGAATCTGGAACTGAGTGGTTCCAGCTTACACATTCTCTTGAAATCATTCATCTAATAAAAATGCCTATTCTATCTGCTTTCAGTAGAAACTTCTCTTTTGATTATTATTTATTTAAGATCTTGATTAAGTCTCATATATTATGTGGATTTGCAAAATAGGCTACAATCATATCTTAGGGTATTTAGTCATATTTAAAGAAATGTAAATAATTTCGAAAAACCCCTCTTGTTTGATATTAAAATTCCATTCTAATTTGAATTTCAAACATAAATTTTTTCCAAAGATTTTTCTCTTCCTCCTTTTTTCTGAAAATATCTAAGTTCTTTTTCAACTTTACTTAATTTTTTCAATTTTTTTGGAGAAAAAAAGCAAAATACATAGAACTAAGAAATAAAAGAATAATAATTCAAACGAGTTGACTTTCTGCTGGAAATAATTTTCTTTGAGAAACACATTTCTTTTTTTTTTCTTTTCTTCTGCTCTACTGGCAGTTTTTAATTAATTTTAATTTAGGTATTTGTAATTATTTTAATCAGCTCTCTGTGCATGTGAGGAGAATAAATGACACTTCAGAAAATCTCCTCTCGCTTTGATTGAGTATTTTTTGATGATTAATTAGTAACTATCAGACATACATTGGATGTAATACATGGAGAAACATCAAGCGAAATAGTACTAATAACATATATAGTGAATTAATCACAAATTTCCACTAGAATAAAATGTCAAGTTGGAAGAGAAAGATTTATGACCACTTGCAGCGCGCATGCGACGGCCCTTTCTAATCATTAACCTAAAATATATCACTCCCCTTTGATTCCTCTTCTTAATCTTTGGGAAAATCAAGAGAAGCTGGTTAACTGGAAGTAAATATATTGTTCTTATGGAAGGATAGAAATTGTTTGCAACATAGCTTTCTGTCAAGGGTCAATACATTATTCCATTAAATGTTTTTTTTATATAATGATATCGATTGGCGGAAGGAATACACCAAAAAAGTGCATCCTAAAGCCGTAGGTTGGCTCCTCCATGGCGAAAAGAAGAAAGAATGGGGATTTTATGGGCTGAGCAGGGGTCGAAGGTTATCTGTGGATGCGGGTCTTAAAAATTATGTATGTAATTATTAATTCTATTTAACTCGAAGAGATGTCACTCGTATCGTGACTTAGGGCCGGTTTGTATGTCGCAAAGTACAATGCTTTTTACCACTAACACAGGGTAGATGGTAAATCAGATGCCGGCACTGTCAGTGCCTGGTATCTGATTAGCTTATCCCATTCCCTCCATTTACCATCTACCCTGTGTTAGTGGTAAAAAAGCATTTACTATGCGACATACAACCGGCCCTTAATAATGAATGAAAATTACTTAACAAATCGATTTCATTATATTGTTAAAATATTATAATTAAATTATCATTTTTGTTATTTAGCTCCATAATACATATTAAATATATCAATTTTTCAGAGGAAAAGAAACAAAAATACCAAGTGTTATATTAAACGATTAATAGCGACGTTTTCGTTGATTTATTCCAGCTTCTTCAGGCCATATAAGAAATACATACATTTCAGAGTATGAGTGATTTGAATGTATTTATTTCTTTATGGAGCCTGAAGAAGCTGGAATAAATCAGTGAAACGTCGCTAGTGAGTTAAATATAACACTTGAGTATTTTTGTTCCTTTTCCTTTGAAAAATTGATATATTTAATTATAATTAAAATATATTAATTAATATTTTATTTCATTTATCATCAAGTTTTATTTTATTTTATTTTTTTTAATGTTTTGACAGGTGCAACCCCTGTAGTCCGAGATAGACCCTTGTATTGTGAAAAGGACAAGAAGAAAAATGAAATTAATTGATAGAGATTTTCTTTAGGAGACGGACTGGTATAAATATGCAATTGGATGTTGATGAAAGCAGTCCACGGTGGTTGTAAAAAATAAGACTATAGAGGTTTTATTATTTTACATTTATTTGTTAAACCGACGTTTCGGAGATTTATTCTCTCCTTCTTCAGGGTAACAAAAAGTCAATGAAAGTAGTTCAAAACATAATTACTTTCTGTCTCCTTTGACAATGCCAAAAAAACATTATAAAATTTTTTTCATCTCGAATAGAAAATAAAGTAACAAGCAATTGATGATCAATATGTTAATGAATTCATTAACATATTGATCATCAATTGCTTGTTACTTTATTTTCTATTCGAGATGAAAAAATTTTTTATAATGTTTTTTTGGCATTGTCAAAGGAGACAGAAAGTAATTATGTTTTGAACTACTTTCATTGACTTTTTGTTACCCTGAAGAAGGAGAGAATAAATCTCCGAAACGTCGGTTTAACAAATAAATGTAAAATAATAAAACCTCTATAGTCTTATTTTTTTACAACCACCGTGGACTGCTTTCATCAACATCCAATTGCATAGAAATTAATTTCAGGGATTAAGTCGGAGTCAGAAGGCACCTGAGAATTTGGGTTTTGGAAAGAATGATGGCTATAAATAAGTCACTGGAGAGATATCAATAAATGAAAACACATTGTTTAAATAATATTTCTTTAGCATAATAACATATTTCAATACAATATCTGATAAGAATTTGAATGCATAAAAATAAAGACTGGGTTATCCACACTTGGTCAAACTGCTAGATATATTTTTGGAGTACTAGTTAAATCATTTATTCCTATTTTTTTGCAAACAAGCTAAAATTAAATCCAAAAATGGAGGCAAGCTGTTAATTTATTTAGATGTTGATCCCAAACTAGTTTTAATTGCATATATACGGTACAAACTGTCAAACTGTAAAGATAGGTTAAGCCAATTTTCACTTTGAATTGAAAACTAAATAATAACCAAAGACTATTTTTTTTAAATAAAACAAAAACAAAAATAATTACAATAATTGCCCAAAATCTGAATGGTAAAATAAAAATGTAGTACTTATCAATATTATAAAACTTTCTGCTTTTTTAAATGAACTTGATGCGAGAGTAGTTAAATCACGAAGATGCAGCTTCTATAATCCTTGGTTTGCTCAATCATCGTGAAAAAATGGTTAAAATGAAGAGATTTTAATGGCTGATTTGGAGTTGAAGATACCTGTGGTTGTGGATCTTGTACTCCTGAAAGTTGTTGGTCGCCAGAAATACGGATTCACTCTCTAGAAGTCATAGAGATAAACGAGTTGTAGAATACATTTGATCGGTTAGTATCTATTTTAATCGCGATAGAATGTTGAAAATATTAATTCATGCTGAGAGATCAAAAGCTATTGAGATATTATTCCATATATAGGTGAACAGAAAAATAACTGGAATTGGTTTTATTGATTTGAGACGCCTCAAAACAATAATTTATAAGAAGAAATTAGTATAATGTAATTCTATTCGTAAATTGCAATATGCCAATAATCTTTAAAGTTCAGAAGAACCTTAATTCACTTGCTTTATATTACAACGTCGCGACCTATTTAACTAACCTGTTCAATTTTACTTATGGAAAGTGGTGTAGGTTTTAGGTGAAACATGATGTTAGTTAATAGAGCAAAGGTGTAGGTTCGACATTGAAATAAACCTCTTTGAGCTTTATTTCATTCACTGTGAAACTACGATTCTGCTTAACCCTGTTCAAGCTGAAAATTTAGATTTTAGAATTGTATGTACTTAAATAAATATCTTATTTGGTTTCACAATCATTCATTTTTGATTATTTAAATTCTATTTGATAAACAAATTTTCGATTAAAATAATAAGAATCAAAAACCGCAACATCTCCACTCCACCACAAAAGGCCATTTAATATCATGATACCTATAAATCAGTTGAATTTAGTTTCAGAGATTATCTAGTTTTAATAGTTTATGCTAATAGTAGGATTTTATAATGATTCCTGAAATCTTCCATTTATAGACAATATAAAATTTAATGGATTTTACTGCGTGATTGTATAGGTGGGAAAATTTTGAACTAGACAATTAATAAAAATAAAAATGGAAATAATTGTTCTTCGATGTAGTAGATCATTTATACCTACTAATAAGACGCTCTTCTGGCCATTGTCTATGTTCACAACGAAAGGGCTCCAACATTAACTGAAATGGATGATAGCTTGTCAAATATTTGCAGTGAGCCGGGCTTGAGCCCGGGCTAGCTTGATTCATAATCATAAGTATAATAACATCTCTACCTACGTGGCCAATCTGATAATCACTTTGTCATATTACTTTAGTTTACCTAGAATAGCGGAGCTGTTTGTCCTTACATGTTACAACTTTTCTCAGCCCGAAATCATTTTGAACAGCTCCTAGCAGAAGTTAGGTTCAACCAGGCCGAAGGCCCAGTAGGCAGCTGGTTGTAAAATATCATAAAAAAATTATCTTTCATTGACGACAATTTTGCACGTCCATTCATGAGGACAAGTATATTTCGAAGGAACTCTTTTTTTCACTTCTTTCCTTGTGCACTTCACTATCACTGGAGTTCTACATACAATTCGACTTAGTAGAACAGGTTGGAACTGATTCTTTGTTTTGATTCTTAACCAAAGACCCTTTGTTAGACCGTTTGTTGACGTAAAATGAAAAATAAGTTTTCTACACCAACGTCGTGACGAAAACAATCTAAAAATCAGAGAATGCCATGTTTCCATAGCCAGTTGTGAAATCTGCTTTGCTCTATGGTGGTCTCTGTTCGGTGTCTTTGTTGTTTTGAGTTGCTTTCGGCCGGCCAAATCATCAATATGTAAAAGTATTGTCAACAAAAGCCAAAGTTGGTCTCAAAAATAAAATAAAACCCTCCAATTTTCCACTATCGAAAGAGGATTCACAGGACCACATTTGACAGGATTGACTTTGAATAAGCTGGACGACTTGGAATGGGAAATTATCTAGTATCCACTTAACTCTCTGAATATCGCCAGAGGATTTTTATTTCCGAGATCTGAACTATTATACAATTCGAATGTCAAATTTTTTTCAGCTTTAGAGGCCTTCAAAAATCACTTACATTGTTCTTTGGGTTGTAAAACCGTTAATTACTTACATAAGGCTAGAAAAAGTATATAGAAAACTATGCTGATTAAGTATGATTTATTAATCAAAGCGTTTGGGGCTCTGATCGCTTGCTCAAAGTGATAAAGTTCGAGCTCTAAGCCTGGGACTTGAGCTCAAAACACGTCACAGCATCTAGAAATTTAATCGCCTATAATCTAGCCCTGCACTAATTTACGCAAACACACACTACAAAACTACAAGCTACAAAAACATCATTGGTTCTGTTGTCTAAATCGAACAAGATTCTCAATATCATTAAATTAATGAGTTTGTTTCGAAATTTTAATGCTTAGAGTGTCATTGTAGAACCTTAAAAATATTTTTTCAATTTTCCTATACTTACATATTTGATTTATTTTCTCTGTTGGAAAACGTAAACCGTCGGAGCGCGCAAGTCTGTGAAATCTTACTCCACCGTGGGAACATGACGACAAGACTTTTATGCAACAAGCAGAGTACATACATTGCTTCTATAATTTAACAAACCTTTTTATGGAATTTTTTTTATCTAAAATGAAACAATAATTCTATTTTATTATATAAATATTTTTAAAATAGTAGCATTTTAATGGTCAAATAATTTTTTAATGGGATGACATTAAACCAAAAAAATTATATATTACTATTATATTATTTACTAAATATTAAACCGTAAAATATTTTAAGCAGATAATTATTTAAATATTTACTTTTCAGCATACATTTTGCTTCTTTTTCCGGTTAAATCGGATTTATAATGGAAATTAGCCCTCCCTTATATATATATACATTTATCTAGAAGGGAAAATTAAATCCGCAAGTTAAATGAATCTATAAAATATATTTTATTATGGTATTTTTTATTGTTTTATGGAAATGTTATCACAGTCGTGGGAGGAAGCGATGTTCTCGTCTCCGTGTTAAAAATTTAATTGTTTTTTAATTGATTATGGAAACTTTTTTTGTGTGAGAAGACCATCCGTGATGTAGGTAAATAGAAATTTAATTAAAATTTTCTCCCTGTTCTCATGTGCTTATATCTCGTATACAGTATACATAGTAGCATATCTACTGCAGAACCTCTCAAACTGGTGAGTCGGGAATCCCTAAGGGGGCCGCCAGATTACAATACTCCTGTAAGTGTAAATAATAAAACTGTTTTTAACTAAACCCAATGGAAATAAAATAATGAAATATAATGAAAAAAAAACTTAAATTATATTTAAAGTCCTCGCTTAATATTACAAAAAATTTCGTCCCATTGTTCAACAACTTTCTATTTAATAACTTGTTTATTTCTGATTTTGGTCTGGAAGTTTTGAAGATAGAAAGTCCAAGTCTAATCAGTTATTGAATGCCATATACATATATCTTTACATTAGAACGAACTATCTACTGAAGGAGACAATAAAAGAGTGTGTCTTCTTCAATATATAAAAATTCTGCTACCCTCGGCACAAAAACTTTCAATTTAATGAACTATCTACTGCTTTCCTTTCTTTGAATTATCATGGATAACAGAAGCGGGGTACATTCATTGACACTCACACACACACACATACACACACTCACAGGGGGGTAATATTTAAAAATCCACATTTTTATGTTTCAAACATTTCTAAAATCGTTTAAACAAATATATCGGATGTGTTTGTGGACAGCTGTGGAGATGCTCTTTTAAACCTTTCTGACTTATGTATTTCAACTTAACTTATCCATGAGTAGATAAGCTGAGTTTAAGTTTGTTTATTTTCAACATCTACTCAATACGTAACAAAACAATATAAAACGTTGAATGAATGTTTTATTCTCTAAATTTAAATATAACTATCATATTAGTAGATTGAGACCGGACAGCAAGTGTTGTAACTTTGCTGAGTTTGAAGTTATTTGTTTGCACGTTTTCAGGTGTGGCAATACCACGCTTACTATCATAATCTCCTCTAGGTTAAATAATTTCTTTGCTTATTTAACTATCCTATGATATAATTTGATTTTGGATAAAAGTTATTGTTTTGAGCTGCAACACGAAACTCTATCCCCCAACTAAGTTATCAATCGATTTTCTGTAATGTCTCCAGTAAACGGGAAAATTTAGAGATGTATTCACTTAAAAAATTTGAAAATGTTGGTTGTATTCTATTCTACGACCCCCTGGGTTAAGTATTTTTTAGAATAGATGAGTTATTTTTTCTCATAAATCTTAATGTTCGTTTTTCTACGGTTGATCAACTCTCAAAATCTATTTCTCGATCTCTTCAACTCGTAATACTTTTATCTCAAAATATAGCGAAATCAATTCTTTGGCAAAAACACTTGTCAAGGTTTTTATTTTTTTACCTTTTGAAATCCAAATGAAAAGAAGTTTCTAGTTATATTTTTTTATTTTGTTCTTTCTCTCTCTTTCAAAGCCGCTATAACTCTCTAAAAGCTTAAACTTTGAGACTGGTAAAATTTTTTTTGTTTAACCTTGGTGAAATTCAATAAACGTCACATTCTCTCCAAATCCCTTAAGAATAAATTTTAGACGCCCGTTAAAAATAGGATTGTAATTATTTCGAAATCAACTCAGAAAAATTTATCAAAAAAAGAAATTCATTTTGGCATTCATTTATTTATGTAATTTGACAGAGTTTGTATACCTTATATACAGTTTGACATGTGATTTTGAAAATGATCGAATTAAGTTAATTATTCTATACACTTCATCTTTTATTCAAACATTTACGAAAATAATTTTATTTTTACTTTACCATACAGGGTATGGTCAAGTAATGTAATTGGAGCATGAAAAAAGTGTTTGTTTTTTGCTTAGTTTTTTCGGAATATCTCAAAAATTGAAGGTATTTTGGTCTACAAAAAATCCCTAATGAATAAACATCGAAAAATGATATTTTACAATATCTACTGTTATTAAACGAGCAAAAATTGTATATTTATTTATTTGTTTATATATTTTTATCTTGGTTCTATTTTAAAAACAACCCTACCGATTTTGATGAAACAAAATCTATTAACAAGTTTTGAGGATGAAAAAACGATCTGGCTAGGTCTGGACCTCATCAAAATTCATCTTAATTGATTTTTCTTAATTAAAGTAATTATTGATAGATGAAAATCTCAATAAAATAAAATGATTCGGCGGATGTCGTATTAGAACCTGGGACCTCTTGCATTTGAGGCAGTCACTCTACCATTGGACCAAAGAACTATTTTAGAAACCCTTGCTTTTTACTTTTACTAAAATAAATAATTTTGAATTAGACTTTATTATAAGTGTGGAAATAATTTATAAATTATATATAGCTATGTATTTAATAAATAGAATTTATTAGATAATTGCGGCGCGGCAAATTTGAAATATGTATAATTGAATTAAACTGAAAGAAAGAAAACAATTAATTTTAAATCCAGAAACATTAAATATATTAATAATTATTCCTTTCCCCCCACTCTTCTAATTAAAATTAAATATTAAATTCTTTCTCCGGACAATTATGCTTGCAATTGTCTTCCTAAAAAAATACTTGGTTGGTGAAAGTTATCACTTCTGTCGCACGTCCCGAGAGGCACACATATTTTTAATTTTATGTTTTTATTTCAGATCCTATACGATTATTTTTTTAATTATTATTTTCTTATGTATTTTTTATAATGTTTATCAATATGAACGAATGTGGGCAAATTAGTGTACGAGTAAACAAATATACACATAATATGTGGACCATTAGAAAGATAGAAATGCAAAAACTGGGTCGGGGGTGGGGATGGATGTGGAGTATCAGGGGTTACCGAGCATCGCTCGGTGCCTCCAGGTACTATTAATTATTTTATAAAATGTCTGTTAGTACGTACGTTATCAAATTTTTTGTACACTCTAGCTCAAAAACTATAGTGGAGGGGGGGGGGGATTCATGAATAGTAATTTTGTAATAAATCTTTAATTAATGTTAGTATACAATTTTTTATTAGAAGCTTACGCCCTAAAGTTATGCAACCGATAAGTTCCAGAGACGTATTATTTATATACCCTATAGCCAATCCTATACAGTGGCACAACGGTTATCGAACTTTTAATTTGCAATAAATTTATTTCGGGTAGCGAACGCAATCGCATCCCTGTTTTTTGGTTCAATAGTGTTGTTAGGAGTACACGCGTAAATATTGCTTTTCCATGTGTTTGTATTAAACTTTTTTCTTTTTTACTTTATCATAGATAGGGTATGGTCAAGTATTATAATCTAAGCAGCAGATTTTCAAACTAAAATAGAAAAAAGAAAATTGAAATATACTATAAAATGAACCTACTCGTATAATAAAAAAATGAGAGTTATTATTTTCTTAGGGGGCTGAAATTGGGGTGGTTCAAAAAAATAAAACTATCAAAATATGTTGTAGACCCTTTAATCGATTTGTACGAAATTTCGAACATGGCCCTTATATAACCATATGAAAATGACTCACTATGTGAAATTGATAGTGACCAAAAAGAGGGGGAGGGGAGTGTTCAAAAATATTCTCAAAAAAAAAAAGAAAGCTGATGTTTCTAATAAAATGTAAAAGGAGATAATATTAATTACTAATAGGCCCAAAAGGACTGTTAAAAAGCATTTTCACGACTCCTATCGAAAATTTCAAAATACTATTAAATTTTTTTTTTTTATTAAGGAGAATGGTTTAGGCTCTAGGTGAAACATATTAATAAAAAATGGAAATTTAAAATTACTATCTATTTGAAATCCTGAAGATGGGCTCGTACCCCGAAATATAAATGGGAGTCATGCTAGCATTTTCTCTTTTCTTTGTGAAACTTACCTGGAAATTTTATTTTTAAATTTCCATTTTACTCTATTATATGTTTTGACGACTCAGTTGATGCATACAACGCATACTTGATGTAAATGTTAATCGTTCTATTCGTTGTATTTATATTTATATATTGATATTGTTGTAAAATAAATGTTTTGAATAAGATTACGAGTTTTTAATTAATATAATCGTAATATTGGCGCCCGAATAATGTGAAAATGATAAAAAAACCTAGTAGACCAGTGGCGAAAAGGGATAAGAAAAATGATTTTTCGAATTTGGAAATGACAAGGGAGGAGATATCGAGGATCAAGGATGATATAAAAAAGGTGAGCATAGAGTAATGGATTTGGGAGAGGAGGTGAATAAATTAAAAAATGAATTTGAAGGAATAATACAAAAATTAAAGGATGATTTGGAGGGAAAAACAAGAGGATAGAATTGGAAGAAATGATAAAAAGGGAAAAAATTCGGAAAAAGGTAGTGATTTCGAGATTAATAGGAATATTCAATTAGCAGACGTGGGAAAATTCCTTCCGGGTGTTTAGAGCACTCCCAGAGGAAGATCCGAAGTTATTTTTAAAAAAGGTTGAGAATACTCATGATTAAAATATTAAGTACCGGAAAATGTTTGTTTCGGATCAGTTGTTAGATCGGCCAAGATATGGGTGGCAGTGGTGAAGCAATTTCCGGCGTTGAATTGGCAAGATTTTAAAATGAAATTTCTTCGAGAATACGATAGTTTTAATCGTAGTCTCAAAGTTAAAAGCTATGTTTTATGAGGAGAAACAGTGAAGGGACGAACCTATAAGGTTATTTATTGAGAATAAGATGGCTTTATATACTATAAGAGAGTTTTCCCGGACGAAGATGTTGGTTCAATCCTTCAAGTTTTAGTGGAGATGATTACTCCACATATTAGATCGTCCATTAGGGGAATGGAATTCACTGATATTGAAGTGTTATGCAGACGCGGTAAGAAGGAAGCCAGAAAGGGATTTAAAAGGATGTTAATAAAGAAGGAGAACGACGAGTCCCACTCAAGATAGAAGTTGCATTCATGACAGACGTTTTTGTGGATTCTGTAGGCGGGAAGGACATGGGGAGAGACTTGCTTCAAGAAGGGAAACGAGTGAAGGGGCAAGGAAATAGGGAGTTCCTTGTTATCGTGTGTGGTGGCTGTTCTTGTGGTCCCACCTGTTGCGGTCACATAAGGGGATCGCCCAAATCCTACCGCACCCATCACCTCCTTCGACCTTGTTCACTTGAGTGTTGACTATGACCTCACCGCTAGCCAAATCTTCAACTTTTTCTACAATATTCTGCGTGACACCCTCGGAATCTTTGATTACCGTCTGTTTTGTGGTTGTCTTGACAATTTCCCGACCGCCCGGGGTGACTCTTATTTTGGCCGCGCCTTTCATTTTTGATATACCCCCTTTGCCTTCCCCACCATCGCTCATATTGTCGCCCGATGGGTGAGCTCGTCTGAAGGCTGCCGCACCTATATGTCACCGCTAACGAAGATTCACTAGCAATAGCCTGCTTGCTTATCTCCTACTCCCTCTCCGCCTCCAATCGCTGTAGAATCCAACTAATTTCTCTTTTTACCTTTCTTCTCTTTCTTTTTGTCTTTATCTTTAGACTTTTTATCCTTAGTCTTCTCTAATTTTTCCTTTTTTCTCTTTAGCCCAATCCTTATCACTTGCCTTTGTCCTTATCTTTACTAAGCTCCTTCTAATTTCAAAGCTTTGTCTTTTGCGCTTCCCTTTTCTTCTAATTTCCTTCTCCTCGGCTACCTTTTTCTTTACTTTCCTTTTCTTTTTTATCTTTTTTGTCTTTTCTCAATCCTCCAATCAGACCAGGAATGAGACTAAGATTTTTATCCGCGCTTTTGAGATTTCGTTCCTCCTTTTTCAGGTGTTTCAGAATCCAGAGATTTCTCGTTTGGTGAGCGCTTCACCTTTTTTCGATAATTTTGCGTTGCGTATTTGTCTTTATCTGGCGATGAATCAGCAGAATGGGGAGAGGATTTTGAACCAAATAGACTACTAAGAGATTTACTTGCTGATTTCGCAGGCGTGGTTGTTGTATCGGTGGTTTTTGCTAATTTGTCGGTAGATTCAGAGATTGATTTGTCTTCTTTGTCTTTATCGCCAGCGGATTTGCTGCCCTTTCCTAAGAGAATACTGAAACCTCTCTCTCCAGACTTCTCTTCTTTGTCTTTGTCTTTGTCTCCAGTCGCGTGTTTGTCTTGGCTGGTTGGCGTACGCTGACCTTTGCCCAAGAAAGAGGCCAAAACCTGATTACTCTTCTTGTTCTATCTCCCCGGATTTCTCCTTCTTTTTCTTTCTCCCCGGCCGGGGACTGTTGCACTGTTTTGGTACCTTTGCTTCCGCGAGAGAATACTGAAACCTTTCTCTCCAGTTTTCGAGATCAAGGATTTTTATTATTCTCAAGATTCTGCGAGGCGCTTGATTTTGGCCCCAGTGAGACCTGGCCATGAATCGACTCGCTAATTATAAAGGTGTATTGGAGTCTCCTCCGTAGGGTAAGGCCCGCACTGGAGGCCTTCGTCGTAGGTCGCCTGTGGCTGCTTCACTTGCTCTTTGCGACTCGCCGACTCAACATAATCGAGCCCGGGAGTGCGAAGGCGACGATCAGCAACCGTTTCGAGTACTTTATGCTCTTCCCGGGCACATAATTAAACGCTATTCCAGTGCGTTTAGTTGGCGATTCTCGATTCTCTGAGCAAGCCACATGTTGCGACGAGAATTCTCCCGTCGGCGTTTCATACGTGAACCCGTATTCCTTGGTTTCGTATTTCTTCGTGCCTTTCGGTGTCTCAGCAACATAATCGTAATGCTTAGTGTAGCCGGGCAGTTGGGGCAAACCGGGCGGAGGCCCGCCGCCACTCAGATCCGCCCCGGTGCCGGAGATTTGGCTCTCGCTGGTGGGGCTCTGGCCCCGCTCGCTTCCTCCACACTTCCGGCCCCTTTGCCTTTCTTTTCCAATTTCTTAAGTTTCTTCTCCAATATTTCTTGATCTTTCTTTTGTTTCGCCAACATTTTCTCCCTCTCTTTGGCTTCTTTCACCTCTCGTTCTTTTTCTTTTTTCTCCCTCTTCTTCCTCTCTTTTTCCTCTTCGCTTTGATTCCTTTTTATTCTCTCGACAATTCCTAGCCTCAATTCCTAAACTAAACTTCTTTCTATCTTTTTTCACTTTTTCTTTATCCTCTTTAGGACTTTGATCCTCATCTTCTTTTGAAGCTTTCATCATTAATACTTGCAGCTTTTCTTTTTCACGAGCTGCTTTCAATTTTGCAATTCCGTCATTATCCTCATCTTTAGAATCTTTACTTTTTCGTTTCTTATCCTTTTTATCTTTTTTATCTTTCAATTTATCAGCGGGTTCTAATTCAATTTCAACCGCGATTGCTTCTTTTTGACGTTTTTTATCCTTGTCTTTTTTCGCTTTATCTTTATCTTTATCCTTGTTTCTCTCTAATGTATCCGCGTCCTCGGCAGTTCCAATTTTATTGGCTTTTTGTTTGTCTTTCGAAGCAGGAGATCGACCGAAAATAAATCCTGATGTCTTGGATTTTTTATCTGTTTTATTTGGCGAATCTGCATCTCCCTGGCCAGCATTCAAATGGTCAAAGTTTTCCTTATCTATGCAGCAAATTTAAAATCTTTAAGATAATTCCGACTATGTTCGGAAGGATCGTAGTCGCCCATCTCGGACTGGACCAGATAGGAACCAAGCAGAGCATGGGTGACAAATGAACAAGGTAATTTTCCAATAAGAATATCGTTTCTTATTTGAAGACATAATTGGTATCTTGTTATATCCTCTTGTAATTGGGCAGGATCAGGAGGATAAAATTTCACTTCGAAATTGAACTTCCACGGTTCATTTTTAATAAATTTGGCTATTCGTTTGTCCATTTCGAGCCAGCATCGTGGGTCGTTTCGATCTTCGTACGTTAGTCCAAAATAGTCCTTCTCAAGAAGGTTCAAATGCTGGCAGATTCGCCCAGTAACTCTTGACCCTTGGCTTTTTGCTCGATATTAATGTCGAGTAGAGTCCCGTCGAGGAGGTTGATCCTGGCCAGGATGAGTTTTCCTTTGGGCGTGGTGGTCCTCTTGGAGGGCGACTCGCTCCCAGCCTCCGACTTGGTCGTCTCTTCAGGCATGGTTCTCGTGAGGAGAGATAGCTTCAGATGCTATTCACCTGCTCATGCAGCAGACAGACAATTCCAACTTCTTTTTTGAAAAGAGTTTATATATCCATGGAAAAGGGCTGTGGCACTTGATTGAATGAGTATAGTTAGAAGGAGGCCAAGGAATCAGGTTTGGTCTTTTCTTGGATAAAGGCAGCAAAACTCCAACAGCCAAGAGAAGACAAGTCCCACTCAAGATAGAAGTTGCATTCAGGATAGACGTTTTTGTGGATTCTGTAGGCGGGAAGGACATGGGGAAGAGACTTGCTTCAAGAAGGGAAACGAGTAGAAGGGGCAAGGGAAATAGAGAGTTCCTTGTTCCAAAAAGCAGTAGGATTCGCGCCAGAAAGTAAGAATAGAAAGTGCGATCTCTAGTCATATTATTTGTTGTGTGAATAAATTTTCCGAAATCATTCGGCCATCAATGGAATTACATATAGAGGAAAGAAGACAGGGTATTAACTAATGAACATGATTTAATTCCGTACTGGTTGATGGAAGTCAAGGAGGATGAGTTACTGAGGACAGAAGAGGAGAAACTAGATGTTGGGCAGATGAAGTTAAATCAAAACAAGGAAGAGTTCATCAAATAAAATTAGGTTTAGAAGAAGTCGATCCTACCTAGTAATTCAAGAAGTAAGGAAGAAGATATTAAGACTGGCACCACATTTTTATTTTAATTAGCGAAGTGTTGTATAGATTGCACTGGGATAAGATTGGTGAGGAAGCACGTATAGGTTGGTAGTGACTCAAGAGGATGGAGCAAGTATCATTGAAAATGGTCACGAAAGGGGAAGGTTAGATTAAATATCATTCGAGTTATTTTAAACCTAGGAAGAAAGAAGAATGATCCTGTGAGAAGCTGCATTCGTGTTCTAAGGAGGGGAGAATTGATGCATACAACGCATACTTGATGTAAATGTTAATCGTTCTATTAGTTGTATTTATATTTATATATTGATATTGTTGTAAAATAAATGTTTTGAATAAGATTACGAGTTTTTAATTAATATAATCGTAATAGTCATCCATACTTACAAATAATATGTTTTTACTAAACAAATTAAGCTGACCAGTCTCGCGCTTAATTGAGCACTATTTTTGTTCAGATAGCATATATTAATATTGAAAGACGTACAGAATAGTACTTTAATTATTACAAAAGAAAAGAAAATTGTTCTCTGATCCTCTAAATTGACTATAAATAGAAAACGAATTAAAATATTTAAATCCAATTCAATTTGTTATTTTTTTCTGACCCAAAGCCGCGTATTGTACTTTTTTATTCTCCATTCATTAAATTTCTCTTGGGCTCCCACCTTCCATAAACTTCCCTTTTAAAAGCCAATTTATATTTTACAGATTCGATTATCGAATCAAAGTGCTCTTTATATCTTCTGACACGTTTATCTCACAAAAGGTCTTATCAAAGAGAGTGGCTATCACGCTATTGGCTTACTTGGTACTTTCCAATCGAATATGTCAATCCATTATAATCTAATCCATTCAATTAGTTTGAACTTTTTAGCCTTTAGAGAGAGGAATACATCTTTTGAAATTGGCATTTACCAACAGAGACAAACGAGAAGATAATAATAATAAATAATCATGTAGTGACCTTCTGCTTTGCTTTATTATTACTTCGGCATCGAACAAAAGAGTTAATTAGAGAATTAATTTGATCCGGTCGCGCTTATTTGCATCGGAAAATAACTTAATTAAAAATGGCTTATTTTAATATGAAAGTAAAAATAGAGGGTTTTTAATCAACCTGATATTGTGAATTAAAAAAAATAATTAAATCATATTTTTCATGGGTAATCTTTATTACATGTCAGAATGGTTCTATTCACTTTTTCGGAATTGATATCGAGTACTGAAAACTTCGAAGG